>NW_019104771.1:44500-71443 GCF_001995035.1 Momordica charantia
CAGGCCCAGCAAGGTTAAAACARAAAACARGCAGACYTAACCAATCAATGAAACCCACGGGTAGAAAACCATATGGCAAAAGCCAAAATAGGTTAAAAACCYGAGGGTGTTGATTTAACTTGGGGTAAAAAACCGGCAGAAGCCAAATATGTTAGAAACCTAAGGGTGCCGACTAAACTCAGGGTATAAAAGTCATTGGCAAAAGCCAAGTGAGTTAGAAACCCGAGAGTAAACCCTGAGGTATAAAACATGGGCAAAAGCCAAATAGGTTAGAAACCCAAAGGAAGTACCACTGGCTCTGTTAAAAGTTAGATCCCAAGGCCAAAATCTAACGGTTAAAACTAACCGTATAGCAGTGGCTAAGAGGACTTGATCGCAGCCAACTGCAACAAATGGAGGCTATGACAGCCAGCCCATTAAACGACAACCGACAACAACAAAAGGATATCAACTGGACTCAGGGTATAAAACCATTGGCAAAAGCCAAATAGATTAGAAACCCAAGAGTAAACCAAGAGACTTGACTACAGTCAACTACGACAAAAGGGTATGAGGACTATAACAGTCAGCCCGTAAAAGGCGACAAATCGATAGGATGAAAACCAAGTCTCTTATTATTAGACTTGGTTTTCATCAAGTCTCTTATTATTAGACTTGGTTTTCATCAAGTCTCTTAATACTGAGAGTACTATAACAGTCACCCCTGCGCGCGCGTCCAACGCACACCAGCGCAACCCCCCTCGCCCGTCATGCATAACCTAAACTAATGGAGGTTATTTCACGTAATCTAGACCCACCAGCTCCTTGCGCGCGTGCCCACACCCCCGAGCGCCCCCTACGTGCGTGTGTGCACGGGGTGGGAGTGGTGGGCCTGGTCCGCGACTTGGTGGGCGTGCGGCCAAATTTATATTCAACAGAGACAAAAAAAAATGTAAGACTTTCAGGGTGCTCACTAATAAATTAATGTACAAAATCAATTTTTAGAAAATCAATGCACAAAAGAATTATTTAATAAATATCTCAAAATCCACCGATTAACCAAAATCCAACCATTTGTGATGGCTTTTTTTTTTCTAAATAAACTTCTTTTAATAGAAGTTTTAACTAGTGTTGACTACGTGATAATAATTTTTAATGATTATGTAAATAAAAGCTTAATAAAGAATAAAAATTGTCACATTTAACTAAGTCTAAGGTCTAATAGGATGAATTAGAGAAGATTGTTCACCTCATGTTCGAGGACGAAATTTGTTTTTTTTTTATATATATAATTTTACAATTTCGTCAATTTAAAAGGCACCCTATAATAATGCCAAAAATTCCAAGTAAGTTCTAGGTTTTTTTCGTTTGAATATAACAAGTGATGAGGATTCGAAATCATGACATGTTGGTCTGAGACAGATGTCAATTATCGAAGCTTATGTTGGCAAGGACAAGTAAGTTGTTGTTATGGTGATGTATTTTATAAAGGAAAAAAATGTGATACAAGACATAAAGATAAGATTTGTTTAAAAATGGATAAAATAGAAAGGGGTGCAACAGAAAGATTTTCTAATTGGTCACCCAAGTACTACCCCAAACACACTTAACTTCGAATTTCTAGTGGAATTCGGTGTATTAGTGCTATATGATTGCACCCACATTGAGACTCTTGTTATGTTTTAGTCTATGTATTTTTCTAGGTTGAAATTTAATCCATATATTTGAATATTTATTGAGAAAATTATTGGATTTGTAAGAAGTGCAAACAAAGTCTTAAGTGATCCATGATATATAAGGAAGAACAATTATCTCCATTGCTACAAAACTTTTTGGATAAAACTAAAAGCAAAGTCGGGAGGACTATATCCAAAACAGACAATATCATATTAGATACAACTAACATGAATTTAGTTCAACGATAATTAATATCTATGTCTGGCCAATAAGTCTCGAAACCTCCGATCTCCCTACATTACTAGACACACTAATAATTTAACTACTCTTTCTATCAACATTACATTTGCACTGCGCTAAGTCAAGGGAACGAGTACAAACGTTCACACCAAATCTATAAAGCCTTTGTTGTCATCACATCATCTTCCACTATCAAAGCAAAATAAAAAATAAAGGGAAAAAAAAAATTATTTGTGGATGCCAAGGTTTTCACATAAAACAACCACTTCTCCTCGTCTGAACACCAATTATTCTTTTAGTTTTAGCCATGGCTTCCACCAAAAAGCCATTTCTTCTACTCGCCACCATTTCTGCAACTCTGGTAGCTCAAGTTTGCAGCTTCTTCATCGACTTCCCCCTCGCCACCAACTACGATCAGCTCGCCACGCTCATCTGGAACTACGACACCAGCGTCTTCCATGGCGATCACGTGCGCCCTCCACCCCCTCTCGAAATTAAAGCCGTCGCCAATGCCTCCGTGCGAGTCGTTTACTACGAGAAATTCCGGCTAAGAAACGGAGGTAAAACGGCGACGTTTGTCGCCAATTTTGTGCTTAATTTAGGGTCGGAGACAAATTCGCCGCCCGGAAATGAAGGGGTGGCGTTTATTCTTGCTGCGGATCCTTCCCCTCCGGCCGCCAGCGAGGGCCAGTGGCTGGGAATTGCCAATTCAACGATGAACGGGACGGCGGAGGCGGCGATTTTCGCAATTGAATTCGATACGAGGAAGAATTTTCCGGAGGATGTGGACGGGAACCATGTGGGGTTGGATTTGAACAGTGTTTACTCTGTTTCGCAGAAGCCATTGTCGGAATTTCGGGTTAATCTTTCGGCTATGACGGATGTTTTTGTCAGAGCGGATTTTGACGGCCAAAACATTTCAATTTACGTTTCTACGTCGTCCAGATTGGAAGATCAGTTGAAAAGCCGCGTGATTTTCCATCCCCTGAATCTCTCTGTTCTCCCCGACGAGGTTTACGTTGGCTTCTCTGCTTCGAAATTCAATTACGAATCTCAATTGAATTGGATCAAATCATGGCAATTCTCCGGCACTGACGTTGTCGACGACGACGACAAACATCACCGCCGCGGGTGGGTTTGGATCACCGCCGTCGCCGGAGGACTCGTTTTCATATCTGGGGTTGCCATCCTCTGCTTCTGGGTCGTGAGGAAACGCCAAATGGAAGATTCGGAAGAGGCATATCCAGACATAGAAGATCAGCTTCAAGATTTCTCCATATCCCCACGAGTTCAAAAGTTCGGATTCACAGAGCTGAAGAATGCAACCGGCAATTTCGACCCCAAGAACAGGCTCGGGAGAGGCGGATTCGGAACGGTTTACAGAGGAAATTTGATGAACAAAGACGTCGCCGTGAAGAGAATCTCAGAGGATTCCCGTCAAGGGAAGCAAGAATTCATCGCCGAAGTGGCAACAATCGGTGGCCTCCATCACAAGAACCTCGTGAAATTAATCGGATGGTGCTACCAGAAGAGAGATCTTTTGCTCGTATACGAATACATGCCCAACGGTAGCTTGGACAAGCTGATCTTCGGCGGCGATGACAAGTCCTCCACCGCACCCAATTGGGAAATTCGACAAAACATAATCTATGGAGTAGCAGAAGCTTTAGATTATCTCCACAACGGGTGCGAGAAGACAGTGCTGCACCGCGACGTGAAATCATCAAACATCATGTTGGATTCGAGGTTCGAAGCGAAGCTGGGGGATTTTGGGTTGGCTCGAACAATTCGTCGAACAGAACAGACGCATCACTCCACGAGAGAGATAGCAGGGACGCCAGGATACATGGCGCCAGAGATTTTTCTAACCAGCAGGGCCACAGCAGAGACAGATGTGTATGCATTTGGAGTTCTAGTCTTGGAAGTGGTGTGTGGGAGGAAGCCGGGAAGCCCATCGGAGCTCGGGGGCTACGACGGGAGCCTCGCGCATTGGGCGTGGGAGTTTCACAAGGAAGGGAAGATTGGTGAGGCAGTGGATGAGAGGATTGAAGTCGAAGGGGAGTTTGTGAAGGAAGAAATGGAGTATCTACTGATTTTGGGGCTGGCTTGTTGCCATCCAAATCCTCTGCAAAGGCCAACAATGAGAAATGTTCTTCAAGTGCTAAAAGGGGAAGCAAATCCACCAATTTTGCCCAATGAAAGGCCTTCATTTGTGTGGCCTCCCATGCCCCCATCCTTCAAAGAAGACACAGACAGCTCTCTCAAAGATAGCCAACTTGCTCCATTCACAAAGCTCTCAGGAAGATGAAGTGAAAGGAAACTTTTTTGTGGAAATTTATGAGAAGAATGTAAAAAGGAAAATAATATGGATTAAATGTGTATGGTGGGAGTCTTTAGAGTAGTTTTGTGGAGTTGTTTGTTTCTCCGCCTTTTTTGAATGTAGCGTGGTATTTTGATTGGGAAAATACTTGTTCCTCACTAGTAAGGAGGAATCTTATCCACACCACCATTTAATATTTGACAATTAAGAGAGAGAAATGCAAAAACAAAAAGTGTTTTTAAAAAATGATGAATTGTCAAATATTAAATGGTGGTGTAAATAAGATTCCTTGAGCAAATATTTTCCTTTTGATTGCACATAATTAGTGCATGGATATATGATGCAATAAAGCTTTTTATTGCCCTTTTTAACCTCTAGGATGAGGCCATGAATTAGATTTAAAGCCTCGTGGGTGGGATTCTTTTCGCTCCTCGAATCAATCTTGTCCTAACCATGGTTAATATCTAACAATCAAGAGAAATGTAAATATATATATATATATATATGTTTTAAGGATAAAACTTGGCTCCTAATTAGTTCACTTCCTTACTATCATTAAATATTTGACAACTAATTATTTTTTAAAAGAAATTTTTGTTTTTACATTTATCTCTCTCAAACATTGAATAATGGTAAATACAATATTAGTCCTTACTGTTAAAGAGTCTAAGTACTTTTATTTTTAAGGGTAGTCGGGACAAGATTGATATTTTGAGCCAAATATTTTCCTATTTTGGACAAAAAGTGCAAGTATTTTGGACATAATTCACACAACAAGTTGTGGAGAGTGCTTGACTAGCAAAGATAAGAATTTCTGGCCATATGTCAATTAAAAATAGTGATTTTCCCGATCAAGAAGTTGTATGTTGTATATAATTACAAAAATAAATATAAACCCTCGCTTAGAACTTACAGGAAGATGAAGGGGGTTTTTTTTTTAAATTAAAACGTATTAGCAGAAGAAGATACAACTTAAATGTTTATGGTAGGAGGGTTTAATTTAGATCCAATGATTAGTTGTAATATTCATAACTTTCTCCCAAGATGTGATCCATATTTTATGGAGTTTTTATCCACTTTTTTTTATATTGTTTTTCTCCACCTTTTGAATCAAGTAGTGTGATATTTTGACTGTACAAAAGTTATATTGCTATAAATAGTTTGTGGGGCTGATACTAGAAATTGACAACTATTTTGGTTTTGGTTATCTGTATTTAAAAAATTAAGCTTACCGCTGCTACTTTCACCCATGTATTCATTTATCTTGTTATCTTGTTATCGAGTGGTTTCTAAAATTTTGTTTTTATTTTTAAAATTTGACTAAGAATTTTGATGCGTTATACAGAAAAGTTATAAACACGAACTATATAGTGATTTACAAGAGCCATGGTGTGAAGAATAACTATCTTATAATTGAAGTAGTGATCTTCTCAGCTGCACATTGAGCATTTTGTAAAAGTCCATTATTATTTGATGTGATTATGATCCTTTAAACCTGATTGTAGGGATCGAACTCACAACCACGTGGTTGGAAATATATGTTATTACTGCTAAGCTATGCTCGCTTTGGCTACAAAACTACATAAAACTTATATTTACGGGTTGTCGAGGGGCATAAAATTTTTAAATTGTATCCAACAGTTATTTTTGGGCAGCCAAAGTGGGACTTATAAAACTTATATGTTATTTTTGGTCATTGGAAGTCTATGATTTTGAGACTCCAAGTCGTTTTATATGGAAGTATTGTTCTAATATAAAACAGAAAAACTTGGGTCGTACATCTTCAGGAGCAAGTTTTTTCCATATAAAATGACTTGGAATATCAAACTAATAGGCTTCCAATGACCAAGTTGTAAATTACATTTTTTTTATAAATCGTTTTCCAAATATCAAAATTTTAATCCTTTGTTTGACTTTGAATCATCCAAGTAAACTGCCTAACAAATCGAGTTTGATTAAATCAGGTTTATGATATTATGTTGAAAAAAAAATCAGGTTTGATTAAATCAATGTGTTGGAAATTTGTAAGATTATATATATATAAGAAAAATAACTTGAGTAATCTTATAAATTAAGAAAAATAACTTTGAGTAATCTTATAAATTTGAAGGAAGATTGAGATGGCAATCTAATTTTAGTTTAACCGTAATATTTTCCCCTTTTAACTTTATTATCTTGACCAATCCATTTTCAAAAGGAAAATACTTAACTCCTTACCAGAGCAGTTTTATCCTCACCACCATTAAATATTTGACAACAAAAAAAAAGAAATACAAAATCAAATACTTCTTTTTTAAATAAGTAGTCAATTTTTGAATGGTAGTGAGGAAAATATTTAATCATGACCATTAAGGAGCCAAGTATTTTCCAGTGAAGACCACTCCTCTCTCTTCCGACTTGTTGTGACCTGCTCCAAATTCGACTTCAGAGAGTGGGGAGAGCGTGAGCTATCGCTGCTCGTCCTCTGGTTTCAAGAAAAAAGAGTTTCAACTGCTAGGTGGCTTGGGAACAGTTTCGTAATACAAATTTGATTTGTTATGTTTATAAAGTCCGAGGTAATTTTGGAAAGTTATTTTAGATATAAATCTCATTCTGGTCTAAACTTGCAAGATTTCCCCATTTTAATTACCGAACTTTCAATATGATGGGTGCACCCACATACATCAAACGTCAGCAGCAGCATTTCAGGCCTTCCCAGTTTCTCTCCTTGTTTGACCTCACAACAAAGGAGAGTTCAACCGATTCTCTGCAAGACGCCATTGTTTTTCCTCTGCATACAGACGATGAGCTCTTCTCTAGCAACTATCAGAATTCTCCTGCTGGCCACCGCCGCCTTCTTCGGCTGCGCTGTCCACCCCACACGGTGCTTCTTTATCAACTTTCCATTCTTCAGCGCTGATGACCCGTCCGAGTTCCTTCTGAGTAATAATGCTGCCATCTTCTTGGACGCCTTGCAAGTCACACTGGACGTCCGAGGAGCTTCCATCGCCAACGAGTCTGGAAGGGTAGTTTACAGAAAACCATTCAAGCTCAAATACAATGATAAAATCGCATCTTTCACCACCAACTTCGAGATCAATATCAGCCCGGTGTCGTCGCCGGCCGGTGAGGGTATGGCCTTCATACTAGCCGCCGATGCTTCTCCTCCCACTGGCAGCTACGGACAGTGGCTGGGGATTGTCAATGCCTCCACAAATGGAACGTTGGAGGCAAAAATATTGGCGATCGAATTTGACACCAGGAAGAATTTCCCACAAGACGTCGACAGCAACCATGTGGGTTTGAACATCAACGGTATCTTCTCCATTGTTCAACAACCATTATCCGACTTCCGCGTTAATCTTTCATCTGCTAATTCAATTTTTGGGATAATCAAATATGATGGGACGTACATTTCAGTCTTTGTTTCCATGTCCAACAAAAAAGAGGATCAACTTAACAATCTCGTCATTTTTCGACCCTTGGACCTCTCCATCCTCCCAGACAAAGTTTTCGTGGGATTCTCAGCTTCAACAAGCAATTATACACAGTTGAACAGTGTGAAATCGTGGCAATTCTACGGCACAGATTTCAGTAGAGGAAAAGGACCCCTGTGGGTGTGGCTCACAGTAGCTGGAGTTGTAGCAGGGCACATATGTGTGGCTGGCCTTGCCTTCTTTTTCTGGGAGACGAAACGTCGAATGGACCAACCAGATGAACCATATGGAGGCATAGAAGATCAGCTTAAAGATTTCTCCATAGCACCACGAGCCCAAAAGTTCGGATTAAGAGAACTCAAGAAGGCAACAAACGATTTTGATCCCAAGAACAGGCTTGGAAAAGGTGGTTTTGGAACAGTTTACAAGGGAATCTTGTTAGATAAAGAGGTAGCCATCAAGAGAATCGCAGAGGACTCACGTCAAGGGAAGCAAGAGTTCATAGCAGAAGTTGCTACTATTGGCAGCCTTCATCACAAGAACCTTGTAAAGCTAACCGGATGGTGCTATGAAAAGAGAGATCTTCTACTTGTCTACGAGTACATGCCAAACGGCAGCTTGTCCAAGCTGATATTTGGCAACAGTCAGATCGATGGGATGGAGTTGGCACACAATTGGGGAACTAGACGAAACATAATCTGTGGGGTGGCTGAGGCTTCGGATTATCTTCACAATGGATGTGAGAGGACAGTGCTCCATAGAGACATAAAGTCATCCAACATCATGTTGGACTCAAAGTTCGAACCTAAGTTGGGAGATTTCGGATTGGCTCGAATAATCCATCGAAGTGAGCAGACCCATCATTCAACAAGAGAGATAGCAGGAACACCTGGCTACATGGCTCCAGAGATTTTTCTAACTTGTAGAGCTACGACAGAGACAGATGTATATGCCTTTGGAGTTCTCATCCTAGAAGTTATGTGTGGAAGAAAGCCAGGAAATCCATCTGAGCTTGGTGGCTATGATGGCAGTCTAGCACATTGGGCATGGGAGTTTCACAAGGGAAAATTGTTGAAGCTGTGGATGAGAGAATTGAAGGACAATTCATTGGAGAAGAACTGGAGCATCTATTGATTCTGGGGTTAGCTTGTTGCCATCCCAACCCGCTCCAAAGGACCACCATGAGAAATGTTATGCATGTGCTCAAGGGGAAGGCAAATCCACCAGTTTTGCCCAATGAAAGGCCTTCATTTGTGTGGCCTCCCATGCCCCCATCATTCAGAGAAGATGCAAACAACTTAGTGAAAGAAAGTCAGCTTACTCAATTCACAGAACTTACTGGGAGATGATATTTTCATGAAAGGTTTTGTGCTTTGTCATGCATGGAATCTGCCTCTATGCATGCCATGTGCCTTCTCTCTCTAAAATATATATATTTTTATTTATTTTGAATTAGAATGTAATAAGGAAAATCAATCTTAAATGTTTGTGGCAGAGAAAGTGTTCAAAGTCTCTTCTAATATATAATCATCTTCTATGGAGGCTTATCTTTTGATCCACACAATCAATAGTATGTGTGTATAATGCAATAAAGCATTTTTCTTTAAGATAAGATCATGAATTCCAGCCTTACATTACGACTCATGGGGTGTAATTCATAATAGCTAGGTGGAAAAGAGTTCCCAAGTCTTGAGGATACTTGTTTGCAGAGTTTAGTTTAAATAGTTTATGGGTGATGAGAGCTTTCAAAAAGAGTGAGTTGCCTAGGGATTCTATGATCTAGATGCATGCATACCCTAACAGTGTGAGTTATATGGAGATTTTAGAGATCCTAGAGAAGTCCAAATCCGTCTTGCATGTCAATCTCCCTTGACATCATGAGCGATGTTGAAGGTTAAATCTTTGCAAGTCCATTATTTGACTTGATTCTGATCCCTTTCAACAACCTTTTCAAAGACAAGCTTATCTATGTAGACAAAATTGTTCGTTACTCCAGTGTCAGACAAAGGAATCTTTCCATTACTATTTTTCTTGAGGAACATAAATCAATCCTTAGTATGGGCAACATAGCCCTCGGCAGAACAATGTCATGGTACATGGAACCTAAAAGTTTATGGATCTCATGTATTACCTGATCCTTATATGCTTTTCTGAACTAATCAAGCAGCCATCGCATAAAGGAATCGATGGTTAGGGGAATCTTGCATCCAATAGCTCCCATTACAAATGTAGTAAGAGCTTGATGGTGCCTTTGGTGCATCAAACCACTTGCCCTTGCTGTTGATGAATGAATAGCTTGGGTGCCTAGTATCTCGCTTATGAGGCAAACTAGCGCATGAGCTACTACCATGTCGGTGTAGTGAAGTTAGTCATGCGTTGCATTTAGAATAGCTTCTAGATGATGATGGTAGGAGTTGGTGGGGAAAGGTCCACTAGAACTCAATTTCAACAATGGCAAGGACAAGCTCAGTCACATCTATCTTTTAAGCTCTAGCTCGACTCATGTTGAAGTTCATCCAAAAAATAACCTAAGAAGTTATCATCTAACATGGGAGAATTCTCTAATATAAGTGAAATAAACTCATCATCCTCAAAATAGCTATGGATGTCACCCTTACATGAAGCCTATGAAAATATCAACAACCTCATATGATAATCTTGTGAGATCTCTTAAACTTTTTTCATGTTTGGATGACACACATCCCACATTCAAGATAAATGTGTTCTTCTATTATCTTGTGTGCGCAAATGTATATGATTTTTACAACAAGAGGCGTATTCAATTATCCTTGTGGTAGCAATAACTACATTCGTTGTCCTTATATTTGTCCCACTACATGACACATGATGACTTGCATGTTCTTAAGGATTTAAAGACGTGCATTAATCCACAGACTACCAAATCATAAATCCAAAAAATTACGTTCAAAAGTAATAAACCAACTAATCATAAGCCTAGTTAAAGATTTTCATAATGCTCAATAAAATTTCGCAATAACTATCTCTATAGTTACAAAAACTTTACATAAAACCTACTTTCTAAAACAAAAGAAAAAGAAAATAATAGATAGGAACAGCCAAGTGAACGATGCAAGATGTGGGATGTGCAGGGGGAGAGAAGCGGAAGAAGAGAAAAATTAAGTCATTTATCAACTACCATCAACACAGAGGAACATGTTGGAGAATGGAGATGACTTATATATATCATAAACCTGCTGTGGATGTTCGAAAAATTGAGGTAGTGTGTATAAGCTAAAGATATCATCACCATTCACCAATAGGAGTGAGGAGAAAAATGGAGCAGCAGCAACTCAAGCATCTTCAGTTTGCACTGTCAAGTCCTGTATGCCCAATTCATGATACATATCATGCACAAATTCAAGTGTTTGGCGATTATCCGTCCCTTTCTTTGTCTGTTACAACAGTGATTTCACCAATATCAGCAATGGAAAATTCAGATATACACAGTGGAATTACCAGGTAATATAACAACTTGCACATGCATGAGAATGTTAACAATTTCAGAGTACAAGTATGCTTAACACTACCGTTAGAGAGAGTGAGCCAACAACTTGACCAGGTACCAATTCCCAAAAACGCGCTTGAGTGACTTCTAATACCTCTTCACGTGATGAAAGCTGAAAAAATATTAATATGAACATTCTTGCAACATCATGTTGAGTAGATGAAATGTGATAGCAAATATAGTAAATTTCATAGTTTTCATTTGACCTTCAAATTACAGGAAGCTTAAAAGATGAACACCAAACTTCAGAAAATCAAATCCACATTTCAGCTTTAACAATTAGATTCTTAGTTTCTGTTCAATAAAGAATGAGATAACAAATCTGGCCACATGGAAAGAGTGTATTCTCTCTCCTATTTCCTTTTTTAATTTCTTATACTTTTTTTCTTGAAACAGAAAATAAAATAATTATCAAATTGTACATGATAAAATGCATGCTTATGCACAGACCTGTCTCCAACATTTGCTCAACGCCGAAGTTGGAATGCTAGGTGGTGCCATTTGAAGTAAAACGCCACTGGTTGCTCTGAAGAGAGGCATGACTATCATAAAGACTGTAACTGAAACTAGTCCTAAACACAAAACTTCCGCATTTTGAACCCTGCAATGGAAGAAACATAAATCCCATGTGAGATTATAGTTGAAGCAGATAACTTGAAGAAAAGGTCAGCAAAAAGGTTAAGTGCATTGGTAGTTTACCCGAGAGATAAAAACCAGGACGCCAATATCAGACCTGCACTGAGGAACCATTGACAAGAATGGTTTGAAGATAAACATGTCACTGGAAGTGGATTTATATTCAGATAAAGCACGCATATTCAAGCATGCATGCAGAAATAAAAGAATAAAGAGAGTGGACGAGAGCATATTTTACCTGCGGATAGAATCTGCAAGAACATGCAAGTAAATTGAATGGTAATTCATATCTTCAGCTTTTCTGTATACTAAAAGAAATGATCCAGGGATGAGACAATCATCATAATCACAGACCTGACGGCTTCAATGATAAAGTCAATAAATACTATGATCACCTTGGACATGACCCAGCTGAACTCAAGAAACCATTGATGTTGGGAAGAAAAATACTAAGACGTGTAATGTTAGATAAAGACAGTTATCTACTCCATCACGCCAATCCAACTAAAATGTATCTAATGGGCATGTGATATTAACATTTCCAATGATAACGACTAAGTAGATGCATAATTTAAGTTCAAAGACGTAACTAAAATTTTAGAAGTCAGGACCAAATAGAGTAACAGACATAATCCTCATAATATAGGGACAAAATTTATAATTTTACCATGATTTTATAATAGATTTTTAATTTTCACAAATTTTAATATTTCCTCTAGAAATTGAGGTATTGAGTTAATTCAGAGATTTATTACAAGGATGAAAACATTATTGTCAGAAAATATAATTTCACAATCCACACTTAAATATATACTATAGATACATATAGATAAATGTAAATTAAAGGGAGATTAGGACAGTACATAACTGCATCAAGTACTTGAAAAACCATGGATGATATGACGTACTATAGTTCAGACAATGACCTACGCCTAGTCAAGTATTCAGTCTAGTCTAGTGAAAATTCTTTATGTATAATACAACCTGAATTAAATTTAAAGTTAATAATTACTAAATCAAGAATCATGGAAGTCAAAAAAGAAAGCAAATTAAACCATTATAACTACTCAGATGATGTAACCTATAACAGGAGACTCACCAAGATTAATACGAGCATAGCTCCTGAAGAACCAAACACCAATAAGATTAACCATTAAATTTGTTACGGCTGAGACAATTAAGTAGTGCCTGCAAAGCGATAATAATCATCAGGTATACATAATGCTATATCACTACAAAATATAACCATGAACTATGAAGTTCAGAACTCATTCAATACCACCACTATTATGTCTTTAGAGAATGATAGCTTACATATCTGGATATGATAACCGGTGCATCACACAACTAATCTTTAGTGTTTGATCATTCAATGTGTTATATGAAATCCATTTGGATCAATTAATCATGGGACTTGATTTAAACTATTTCCTTGTTCGTACAGCCAGGCTATAAAGAAGCTATACTTAAAACTCAAAAGTATCGGAATCAGAGAGTCCAGGACACCAACACATCCCAATGCACTCTAACACTAACATATTAAGCCAAAAATATTGTCATGTATGTTACAGTTTTAGTATACAGACTGAATATATATATATATAGATCTTTTTTTTTTTGACGGCCCACTAAAATATATAATAAATATAAAACAAAAACATAATATCAATAAAAATGCAAAACACTCTTTTTTTTTCTAATAACTGGGAGTCGAAACTTTGCTCCCAAATGACCAGGGGCACCTGCACCCGCCCCAAAGCCTAAACCTGGGAAATATCAAGGATTTTTGGTATTGAACTTAGCGGAAGATTCGAACTTAAGACCTCTAAGCCAGTATGACCAAGAGACCCCAAGCCCTTACTAATCAAGCTACCCCTTGGGGGCTCAAAATGCAAAACACTCTTATACTAAGCTAAATATACATGTGTGTATACACACACATATATACATGCATACGTGCTTCCATGAACATGTTCATATTGTGAACATGTCCTAGTAGAGTCTGTCAGCATGTCAATGTAATTTCCCGTGGACATGCTTCTTGGCAGCCAAAATACATAAAAAAACATCGTAAGGAAAATTCAATAAACTTGCATAATGGAAACACCTATGAAGCAGGGCATCAAGATCAAAGAATTTAAGGTGGTACACAAGGGGGAATTAGGGACCTAAACCATTAGAAGATACGTTATATGGCAAGAGCCTGGAAACAGAAAAATAGACCACTATCAATGAGTTCCAGGAGAAAAACTTCCAGCCAAAAAAGATACATAAATATATTGCATCTCCAACTCAATGATTACTGGACCTACTTACTTGTGTTCAGATTCATCTTGTATAAATGCATGGAGTGCTTCCACAGCTAACGAGAAAGACAGAAACAGAAGAAATAGCTGTCTACATGTGCAACGGAGTAGTAAATGTCCAGACAGCAAAATATTAAATAAAACTTTATTATCAAAGTAAAAGGAATTAAGATTTTCTTATGCATAATTTGTATAAAGCGAACATACAAATCAAATACTTCAAAAGGTTAGGAAATTACAAAAGGCGGAAAACAAGCAAGGTCGACCTATGACCATTAAATGGAAATTTGTAATAATCACAGATTGTACAGTCCGTGCTGTGCTCTCCTTTGGCTACTTTGGAGAGAAATGAATAGTAGGTTTTTCGAAGATAAAAAGTCCTTCGGATTCTTTTTGTAATAGTGCATACTTCTTCTTGGTGGTGTTCAATTCTTCTTGGTGGTGTTCAAACCACAAGAAATTCTTTTGTAATTACAGCCTTATCATGATTATTAATGATTCGAAGACCTTTCTAGTTTAGTGTTGGGAGGTTCACCCCAGCCCCTAGGCTATCTCTTTTCTGGTTCATTAATATAAAATTGATTATCCAAAAAAAGAAAGAATTTTAAACATCACTCTGCTCCTTGGAGATGTTATCCATTTAAAAATCAGGTTCTTGCTTCTGTACCACTAAACTATGTTCGGTTATGAATAATAAAAAAACAAGTAAATCTCATGAGAGTTAGAGTGATACAAATACATAAATTTGAGAGATCAAAAGAACAGGAACCCACCAGTCGTCAATCAAGAAAGGAGCATCAAACAAATGAGTAACGGGAACATAAAAAATGCATGAACATGTAAATTTTGAATACTTACAGCATTAGTAAATGCAGACAAAACCTCTAATCTTTTGTACCTGGTATGACAAATCACTACAATTAACCATCTGGCATCTCTATAAATCAAACAAAGTTTGGTAAACCGAAGTGCCATGTGAGATATCCAGAACAAACAAAATTACTGGCTCTTGGGTATGTCGTCAAAATTTAAAGTCCTATCTGCTATGTTCCAATAAGCAACTTTAATTTATATAGGTTAAATATATAATTGTGTCCTCAATGTATATATCATATTTCAATTGTGTCAATAAATGTGTAAAGGTGATGTAAAATTTAAAAATGGTATTTTCTAATAAGACGAACAGTTGTTAGTTAGTACAGTAGCATTTTTAACGAGTTCATCTTTCACAGCAAATTATTATAGGTCGGATAAGTTAGTATAGGTCAAGTCATGTAAAGTGTGTAGGTTTTCAAAGTTATGAGAGTGTAGAAAAGATTATGGGCGAAATTGAAAAGCATCACAAACATTTGAATACATAGCACAGAACTCAAAAATGCCAAGAAACTACTTCCAATAGAGTAAAAACTGATCAAAACAGTAATGGTTAACTTAGTTAAGGGTGTGTTTGGTCCAAGTCACTTCCCTTTCTATTGATGGCAAATTAAAAATTTATTTTAGAAAAGTTTAAAATCACTTAATTGATTATTATGGCATAACTTGGATGATGATTTTGAAAAATCAATTATACTTAGAATCTTTTTTTCAAAATCACTCATTCTATCATCTCTCTCAAACACACTATAAATTATAAACTAATTGGCTTCTCATTGAAGAGCAAATAAACCTCACCCGTAGGTGTAAACATGATCGGGCTTACTCCGAGAGGCCGCAATGGCAAATAATGAAAATGTTAAAAGACCACAGCCAAAGGTCAAATGAAATGCATCAGAAACCAAACCTGAAAAGTCACAATCAAACTAATAAGAGCAATGCTTCACATACAGAGAATAAATTTCGAAAGAAAGGATCACAAATTTAAAAGGGGGAAAATGATAGTGACTTCTATACCAATACGGCCGGTTAGAAGACCTATAGCTAACTCCGCGGTCGAATACAGAACATTAAGCGATATCATCAGAAATAACCTCTTCATATACCGATTCCCAGATCTCACATTCTCCAAAATTGAAAAGGCGAGGGATAAAACCGATAATTTATCGCCTGAATTGTCCTTCACACGAAACAATTTATTACTCTCGGAAGCAAAATAACCCCCAGTTGGCATATTTATGCTCGACATATTCCGCGAAAGCAAAGGTTTAGCCGAATCGTCGGAGTTGATAGGAATCGGCGTATGGGGCGGCTCCTGCCATTGCTTCAACGAAGCTTGACGCGAGAAAGCCAGCCTCCGATCGTTGGCGCCAATTCCGGCATCCCTGTTCCAAGAATACTGGAAATCATTTGATGCAGTACGGTGATTAAAGTATCCGCTCCTGTCCATACTTTATGAGGGAAATTCGATTCCCCCTACATAAAACTTCGAAGCTATGGAAGCAAAGCCCCACGTTCGAACTTGAAATTCAACACAGTAACTTGGAGATTAAAGGTGGAAGATTTCAGAGTAAACCGGGAAAATATCTGGTTCGAAACTTGGATTGAAATGGAAGGGAATTTGAATAAAGAATCTAAAATCAAACAAAACAAAATTGATGTGGAATCAAGTGTCTGGCGATGGCTGCAGACTTGGAAGTAAACGGAGAAGAAGAATTTTTGGATAAATGAAACACGTTTCGACAGACGCCTCGAATTTCCTCTCGAAAGAGAAACGACAGAATGTATGAAATATTGCGTAAATGGCATTTTCTCTTTAATCTTGAATGATATTTTAGACAAATACAGTCATGTAACAAATTAGGTATATACATTTAATTTTAGAAATTTATTTGATAGAACTAATCACATAAAAAAAGGTGTAGTAATGAAATTATAAACGACTAAAATCTAATTTAAAAATTGATGGTCCATATTTTGAAATCAAATTTTAGAGGTAGATAAATAACATATTATCAAAAATTTGTTAAGGTAGATTTTGAAATTTAATAGATTTACAGGTAGGAAGGGATAAATATGATTATTGAGTCCTAATGTTGTCGTTGGAACATCGTTCCTCTTTTGGTACGTTTTAAATACCATTTTTGTGACACAAAGAGCAACTCTCATCCTCTCCATTTGCTGTAAGGGATGGTAAAAAAACCTGCGGGACTCAATTCTCGCGGATAGCTGACCCGATCAGGTCAGGAATCCTCGAATTGACATGGGACAAGGTCAAATCGGGGATCCTAAACGGATCCCTGACCCCGTCCCGTTAATATTTTATTAATTTATATATTTTTTATATATAATAATATTAATATATATTAATTTTAATAAATACTTTTAAAAAATTTTTGAAAAAACTCGAGCCAATTCCCATTTAGCCATTTCTTCCTTAATTTTAACTCCCATGAAAATAAAAATATATAAAAATAATAAATAATAAATATATCTATTAAGGACTCGGGGAATCCCCGCCCTGTCCCCGCCTCCAAAAATTCGGGGACGGGGGCAGGGATGGGGAAAAAATCCCCAACTGAGCGGAGATGGGGATGGCCCCCGGCCCCGCCCGTTGCCATCCCTATTTGCCGCCCGTCGCCCCCATCCTTGCCCGCCACACCCAGAAACCATTTCGTCATTCGCCGCCCAGCTACCCCAGCAACCATTCCTCACGCTAGCCACCCCCAACCTTGCCACATCGGCCGTCCGTGCCCCATCAACGATTTATGGAGTCAATGAGTATGAAGTAAACTGTCTTCTTCAATTTTTTATCTTTTTTTTTTTTTTACTTTAGAAAGCACAATCTTTTTTAGTATAAAGTTGGATGGAAAAGAATGAGTGTGAATTGGATCCATTACTTTGAATTCCTTGCGTTGATGGTGAGTCGTGGTCTGCACTAGTGTCGCACTTTCATTTATGGGATTATTGACAATATCAACATTTGTCTATACTACTTGTGTCACACTTCTATTTTTTGGGTCATATTAGTATGTACAGTGGTCTACACTGGTGTCGTCGGTATCTATATTTGATCTGCAGTAGTGTCACACTTCCATTTATGGGGTTAATGTCGTACTTACACTGGTTTGCACGGGTGTCACACCCCCATTTCTGGGGTTAATGTCCATATCTACCGAGGTAGTATCCTCAATGATGCATCAATCACTCTCCAACTCATTCGTTAGGAACATTAGAACCCATATCGCATTCTTATATTTAGATAGCCTAATAATAGCAGACTTGTTTACATCATTCATGTACAAAGAGCAGTGTGCAACCATGAATGTGAATCAGATCTATTACTTCGAGTTTCTTGAGTTTATGGTGAGGTGTGGTCTACACTAATGTCTCACATCCATTTATGGGGTCAATCTAAGTATCTGCAATTGTATGCACTAGTGTCTCACCTCCATTTATGATACTAATATGAGTATCCACACTAGACTGCACTTGTGTTGTACTTTCATTTCTATGGTAAATGTCGGTATCTATAGCCATCTACAATGTTGTCCCACTCTCATTTATAGTATCAATATGGGTATCCACAATTGTTTGCACTTGTGTTGCACTCTCATTTCTGCGGCCAATGTTGGCATTTATTGAAGCAGTATCACCAACAATGCAGCAATCGTTCCCCAACTCATTCAACATAACCGTTAACACTCATGTCACATCTCTATCTTCAGATAACCTAATAATAAGAGACCTGTTTACATCATTTCTGACCAACGATAAGCATGCAACTTTCTTCCCGTTAGTTAGATGAATATTCGTGGTAATGCATTCGATGAGATTGGACAATGTATAGTCGTTACAAACTGACATATGAAAGATTTTGAAATCGTTCTAAACAATTTTTTTGTCCCAAATATCATCATATAGAATTGTGATTAGTACACCATTCATTGTTGCAAAGTGAAGAAATAGTTTCTAAGAATGAGAGACTAAGAAGGAGGATATAAAAATGAGAGACAGTAAAATGATAGTGGCACAAAGGAGAGTTTAAAATAATGGCAAATCTATGACGGAGAGATCTTGATAGATATTTTATAAAAAAACATTTAAGTTAATTCAAATTCAAAATTAACATTTAATTGGTGAAAATATATTAAAGGGGTGGTTTTAATAACAAATTATTTTATTTTGGTTGATGTAATTTTATTTTAATTATTTTTTATTTTTTAATATTAAATAAAGTGTTTTAATAAAAAATATCTACTATCAATAAAATAAATTAAAATTTATTATTATTTTAATTACGAAAATAGCATAATAATGTATTTGTAATTAGCTAAAAATAAGAAAAAATATATTTGATTACTATTTCAATTCCATTTAGTTTTAGAAAATTTCTAATAAATAACCTAAAGGAATAACATTCTCATTCAGATTAAATTTGATTCGGATTCATTCTCATTTTAATTTCTTGCAAGTAAACAATACCTAAATATCTTATATATTCAACTATGTTTGGATGGACTATATAATACTCAACCTATCCTTTATTTTTGGTGTCGTTAATATTAATATTAAAGGATAGCATTAATTTTGCTAAAGTATTCAACTTTCTCTTCCATAATTTTTTCAACTCTTTTCTCTGTCATAATAAATTGAGAATTTATTTTCAACTATTTATCTTTCATAATAAATTGCATTATTAATATTAAGATGCTACTATTGGCGTTACAAATCTATATAGATAAACTTGAGTGGTTAGTTTTATAAAAATAATTCGTGATATTATAAAATCCTTTCAAATCTCTCTTTTCGTCTTAGAGTTATTAATGTCAACTTGAACATACGTGTAGGAGTGGAGGATCGAACTCATAACCTTTTGGTTGGATATATATGTCAATTACCACAAGTATAAGTTAGAGATATATGTCAATTACCGCTAAAATATGCTTGCTTCGACATGTCGAACTTGAGCATAGTTAAACTAATTAAGTCATATATATATTTTTTTTTAAAGTTCGAATTTTAAATTTTCGCACCAGATATAGTTGAACTAAAAAAATATTTAGGATTATTAAAAATACAAGTATTTGTTAATTATGAAACTTTTCTCCTCATTCTTATTAATAATGTAATTATTTTCCAAGTCTCTCAATCAACTAAGTTGTATATTTTACAAAAACAAATATTTCAAACTCTTTCTCAATAAAGTAATAATTAGGTTATCAACATGAACATGGCTTAGTAATTACGATATATGTACATTTTCTAAGAGACCTTTTATATGCTATTTCTCTAAATTATATTGTTATTGCTTAAAAAAAATAACTCTCTCAGTAAATAAGAAACTAAATTACAAAAATTAGATACAAGTTTTTGGAGGTGGAGGTACAGTTGTAGGAAGATCATATACAACGCTTTCCTTTTTCATAATAAAATAGATTATTAATATTAAAAGCTAAATTAAAAATTAGCTTACTCTCTAAGGTCTTCCTAAAAGTTTCAACTAAAATGAAGCTTGTAAATGACACAAACATTAAGAACATAATTATACATTTAGCCATTGATGTATATCTTTAATAGCTTTCGAAAATGCACTCCCAAATAATGATCCTCAAAAAGAAGTATATATTAATGTTTTTCTTTTTTCTTTCTTTTTTTTGTTTGAAAAACATACATATCAATGTTGCTCCTTATCACATTACAAAAGTCAAGGTTGAATTGCTATGATCTTCAAGAATGGAAGATTTCTTGTCTCAACTTGAAAGTCCAAGTCCTACTCTTCAGCTTCTTAACTGCATCATAGAAAGAAACAGTGAGAAAGTATAAGGAGTTGAAAGATTAAAGAGATTTAGCTTTTTCAGTCAGGTCGGGTCGGGCGGGGCAGGGTGGACCGTCAGAATTCAGAAACTGCATTTTTGAAAGAATTAGAGGGGAGGGGACCCCAGTCTACCAAATGCATAGAAAGGGAAACAACAGAACAGAAGTTGAAAAATTGGAGTTTCTAAGGTATGTTTGATTCCCATTGTGTTATTGGTTTTCTATTTTTTAAAATTAAGCTTTATGAGCACTAATTCCACGTATATATATTTCTTTGTTTTGCTCTCACTATTTGAAAACGTTTTCAAAATCTAAACCCAAATTTGAAAAAAATTTGGTTTTTAAAACCTTATTTTTGTCTTTCAAATTTAGCAAAGAATTCAAATAAGACTTTTAAGAGAGGTGACAAACAAGTAGATTTCGGGACTAGTTTCGGGGATAGTCCAGACCTCTCGAAGTGCTCGTGAAGTTGTATTGATAACCACTTTTCTGATATTGTCCTTAGTTTATAAATAATATGTCCTCCTGCTACCCGAATAATATACTTAATATTTCAGTAATAGCTCTTAATATTTCAGTAATAACATGAAAGCTAGATAGTTATCCTGTCAAATCATCACCAGAGGCTCCTGTTATCTTTGCTCAGGGGACATTTCTTGCTGAAACAACTTTAACTTCTAAAAGTCAAAAGTTACGGGGAAGGGACTGAAATCATTGTAGCAGTGGCTACCTTCAAAAGAACCTAAGGATTCTGATATTTCTGCACACTAGGTATCAAGCATTCACAGAAGTAACCAAAGAGACATTGCCTTGCCAAAGTTCGGGTAGTCTCCAAAACCTTCATCTATACCGATAGGGAGCGGCTGAATTCTCTTCGGCCTTAATCAATGCGTTTAATAGATCAAGTTTTTTCAAGGTTTTCTTAGTCATTTCTTCGAAACCTCAACAAGCCTTGCAAATTCTCTTAGCAAAGGAATGTTCCTTACCTTCTATTCGGCCTTAACGTTCCGCCTTTCAAATTTTAGATAGAAGTTTTCAAGGGTGACCTACTCTTCATTATGACAGAGGAGCTTAATTTGATCAGCTATCCAACTCTTAGCAAAGCCTAATCAAAGTGGAAGGATTTAAGGAACACCTATTTTGAGAGAGAAGTGCTTCTAAGCATAGCAAAAGTGCTTGTGGTCTCTATGGGTCTATAAAGACTCCAAAAAGAACGAAGAACCTCCTTCAAATGATCAATTATGAACCAACAAATCAGATAGACACCTAAAGCAAAAGAGGGAGGAGCAAATTTCTCCTGTATTTTCTTTTCTATACTATATTAGTATAACTGCGAGAGAGGAAGTACCTTGTCACAATCTTAGATGATAATCAAGAGTATAGGCATGAATATCCGAAGCACCTGTGCCAGGCCTGACAAAAACCATCAGCAGAAGAAATCAGAGTTCGAGAATGTGCATTTATGTAAAACGAGACACTGGAATTGAGAAAACATCCATTGAATTGAAATGAATTGAACTGCATCGAGTCCACAAAGCCTTAGCCAGAATATATTGTAAAGAAGGTTCTCAAAACTGGGAAGCATGTTTTTTATCTTTTTTTAAATATCTATAAATATCCATAAGAGCTTGTGCGCACCTTAACTAATCTCACAAGTCTAACCCTACTACATTTGGTTGCCAAAAAACTGGTAAGATATTAAATCCTAGGTAAAAGTCGATAATGGTTTGAAACCACCGCCTCTAAGCCTTTTACTTTTTCCATTGAGCCTTTTACTTTTTTCATAGGCCTCAATGGCCAGGCCAACCCATGTTGGTTAAAAATCAAAGAAAATGAACATTCTACTCAGTTTGATGGGACCCTCCGCTGTACATCAGCTTTTACAACTTAATCAGTCAAACTAGTGTACCATTACGTGAATTGCACCAAAGACATTATATAAAGATCCTTTCAGATATTAGATAAGACATAAAATCTGACGCTCATAATGCTGCACAAAGGCAACAAAGAGACTGCCAATTTTTTTAGAAGTCAAATACGACATCTCCACAGCATTCACCGTCGCTCTTTTTTCATTTTTCTTCTTTTTTTCTCTCTGACAAACTGGAAGATTCACCATTTGCAGTGTGACACAATAAGGAGATAATGACAGAAATGCAAGTACCATGAAGGGCAAGAAGTTTAAGCATGGGAGGAGAACATGTGCCAACAGGAAAGGACGACTGATGGATCAGGGAAATTTTAAATTTCTATCAGTATGAAGAAAAAGGTAAATTTGATAAAATTCTGAGTAATCAAGTAAACATGGTTAGTGAATTAAAAAATCACCCGTTCTTTTTTTCATGGCTTGATTATACTCAAACTACGGATCAAACTTAAACGAGTATTGAATTAGTATAGAATATATAAAAAAATTAATAGAGTTGGACTTCTTATTTCACAAAACAACCTTCAATGTGAATCGGAAAAATCTGAAACGTGCATTTAATCGATCATCTGAATTTTAAAGTACCTTTTATTGATGGTGCCATAATGGAACGTGATTTTCCCTGCCTTGACATCCTCAACATACTGCAGTCACAAGAACAAGATACTTTCAGATAAAAAAATTTGTAGAAAAATTAAGGCCCACTTGGTATCACTCGTGTTTTCTGTTTCCAATTGTGGAGAAGGCGCCTTTACTATTTCAATTGTCTATTGAAGGTTTTGGCCGCGCTGCAAAATTTTTTCGGACCATCTTGGGGCTTACATTTTTCTATGGATGGAAATGCGGCTCAAATGCTTTGTGGCCCTCCTTTTAAGAGGAAAGCACAGAAGCCATAAGTTAATGCAATCAAAGCAATACTATGGAGTGCAAAATTTTCAATGGGAAGGCAAAAGATCCATGTGAGGTGCATAAATAAGAAATATTCCATGCATTTTGTTGGGCTTGCATTGGAGTTTGAGTAATTATACTAGTTTGTAACTAACACATATTGAGGAGGGTTTTGTAAGGCTCGACGCAAGGTTCTTTGGGGCTGATGCTTTATGTTTTACTTAATACTTTCTCTTAGTTCAGGACATTTGTTTGTAACTTTCCACAGTTTCATTTTCAAAAAATAATAGAAATTAGCTACATTTGATCCTACTTTGTTTTTTGTTTCTAATTTTTCAAAACATCAATAAAATTGATATTCTTAACATCTTTCGCTCATAAATTGTATATCAAATATCAATAAAATAAAATAAAAAAATATATAGAAAACAAGAACTAAAAAGCATTTTAGGCTTTTTTTTTTTTTAATAAAATTGAAACATGAACTTCACCATATGGGCCCCTAATGTACAAAACTCAAATGTACTAAAGTTCAAAAGGCACGTACCAATCTTAAGGTAACCAACATGGATGAAAATGCAAGAGAATCAAAAGGTAGATCGTCAAGAGAAAAAAGGCGGCATTCTAGGGACTCTGGACCAGGACAGAAATGGGGTTTCTTCAACCTTCCCATGAAGATTATATATGTCTACCAAAAACAGAATGTGGATTACGTTATATATTAAGTATACTGGACATAAAAATAAAGAAAAAGATGTTTCTTTCTTACTTGGCCAATTAGAGGGATATCTAACTGAGCAAAAGGGGATATAACTTCCACTTCTGCATTTGCTTCTTCCAAGGTTTCCCTAATTGCACCATCAGCAGCCGACTCGCCAATTTCCAAGTAACCAGCTGGAAGAGTCCTATTCAACAACTAGTTCTTAAATTCAACAATAAAAGTTATCAAAGAAGGAAGGATTACTTAAGTAATTGTCAAAAAGTTATTCACTTTAGCGTCATGCAATTTTGTGCTTTCTGGAACACTAGAATTTAACTTTTGGTTTCCGTCACAGACTTGAATAATCTTTGCAATCAGATGGTTTTCCCTTTCTTATCTTTAAACGTGTCATTAAACATACATACCAAAGGCCATAAGATGGCTCGATCTTCCTCTTGCAAAGTAATATCTTGTTGTCGTGATGAATCAAACAACCCACGACCTACGAGTATCAACCGAAAAAATAGGTTAAAGTATAGCCGTTACCAATATAGGAGAATAGATTATTGACAAAGAAATGATAGCAGAGTCCATAATGCACTTTTCATGTCTGACATGGGTTTGTAATAGATATAGATTGCATATGTGACCTCGCCAGTGTAATTTATGGCTGTAATGCAAATCCACAAGGAAAAATAAACATTAACTAAGAGCAGAAAGCAGAGTATTAAAATACTAGGGCAAAGTTTATTTCCAAATGACTATATAGTATATATGGTTTCGAGAAGACTTCTGAAAAATAGAAACTACAAGAAAGTGATGCCAAAAAAGCCATACCAAGTCCAATCTCCTACAGGAATTATACATTCATATTTTGCTTACAGTAAGCTTCTGCTAGATTACAATAGTAGAGCAAAGTATATTTCCTGTTTCCCAGTGATCCTTATTTTCTCACCAAATCAAAAAGATACTTGCTCATCTCATTATTATATACATGTTTCAATAATCATATCAACTATTAAAAAAAAAAAAAAAGCATCAGTAACAAAAGTTAAAGTTGGCCCAGAAAACTACACAAATTCGTTCAATTTATAGTAAAACTTGTAAGCAACAGAAAATCTAATATTTAGATGGCAATTGCACATACTCATCAAAGATCTAATGCAAATACAGGAGTATTACCATTTTTGGATTCTGATAGGTTATCTTCCCACAAACTGTGCAAATGGCTCTCAATTTCTCCTCTCCATCAGGTATTCCATGCTTTGTTTGGCCTCCGCACCACTGACAGAAACGTATATTACGAATTTTTTCCTGCAAAAGAAGCAATGTATGTAAAAGTTGAAAACAAATAGACAAGAAATGCACACAAATCACCAACGGTTGGAATTTCAGAGATACACTTTCCTAATTGATCAAACATAAATCTGTGTGTGTCCTTGACTTCACCATCTACCTTGAAAAACAATCAAATGGAGGGTCGCAGAATACGGGGGCTATAGCATTGATTTATGGCTAACGCAACCAAAACTCGTTATATGTTAAGAAGAAAAGAAGTTGTAATTTAAGATAAATCCAAGTCTTCATACAAATAACTGTATGAAGACAACCAAAAGCATTTCCATCTCATTTACAATACACAAAAGAAGCAATCCCTTCCTTTGGCTTTCTTTAATATTATTATTATCTTGTTCTTTAATAGCAACCCATCCTGTGGCTGTATGTTTCTAACATCATGAGAGGGACTAATATCTAACAAGGATATTCCACTTTTTTCCCAGATAACACATAATCATACCAATCAACCCATAAACCCAAAAAAGGCACCATAAGTAAAATTGATTCTCATCAATCAAGGGGGGAAAATAAACCAGTAAGTTAAGAGAATGACCCACAGCTGACTGGACTACAGTCGAAGATGATGGCGGTGGTGATTCTGACATAGACAAGGGAGAAGAGGAAGTGCCTTCCGGATTTGCCTCAGAAAATGCAGACCCACAAAATGCTTTAAAAGAACCAGTTCGAGAAGCCAAGAACTGTGAGGCGATGCTAGCACATGATAATTTTGAAGAAGAACAAGATAATGAAGATGGTGTTGACAACGGTTTGGAGGAGACGAAATTAAAACTGAATCCAACAATACTATTGGGTTTCAGAAGATTCGAAGCAAACCCAGATGAGCAACCGAAAAGCTGAACAGCTTTTAGCATTATCTATCTTCAATTTCTTCAAATTGATATGGAATTTCTAGTCGTAACTCGGAGTCGGGCCAGCAAAAAGAGGGCATTCGATGAAGAGCTTGAAAATCATTTCAGTTTTCTTCTTCCATTTTCTAATTGGGGTGTATCAGCAGCACCAGCAGCATCAAGGATTAACACAAATCCTGCGTTAAATCGGCCGAATTCGAGTTCTGAAAAGTTGGGGGAACGTTCGTACAATACCATCGGATTCGTCTCATCAATAACTTTCTTATCCATTGTACATTTGATTTGATTATGGATTTTTAGGCAAAAAATATTAAAAATAAATCAATAAAAAATATTTTTCTGTAAATGAATGACGGTTAGTTTGCGGGGGGTTTTGTGTGAATTGCAGGCACAGGCAGTTAGTTTTTTAAAAACATGTAAAATAATATGTA
>NW_019104771.1:71468-95388 GCF_001995035.1 Momordica charantia
TTTTTTTGAGAGATAGAATATACAATTATTTATGGACAATTTTAGACCAATTTTGTACTTTGCATTGTCTTTACATCCAACGAATATTTGGTTGAAATTATGTTTATTCTTTTAATAAAATCATTTTTTAATACATGATTTCACTATTGCGAGAAGAATTCTATTTTTCTAAAATTCAAATATGTAACTTTTAGATGTAAAGAAATCAGTAGGAAATGTTATAAGGATAAAAATTAGAACAAAAAATCACTAGGAACTAATTTTAATTTTTAATACTGTAGGAAATCATTTATTGATAAACATATCTCTCGGCAACATTTACTTAGTACAACATGAGGAATATTTTTTAGTTGGAAATAAATGTCTTAACTCGTTGAACCATGCTTCAATTTGCATTTATAAAGATGTTTAAAAATATTTAGATAGTTATTTTTGTTTTTGCAAGATTTTTACTTGAAAATTTGAAAATAAATGTCACTGTAATTCTGTGCTCGAATATTGTTTAAGAAATATAATTTTATACAATAAATTTGTTTTCATTAATTTAATATTATATTTTATATCAATTTAGTTTACATTGAGTTACAATTGAAAATTTAAAATAAATAAAACATTGCACACTAATTTCAATTAAAAATAAGTTTAGATAGTATATAGTTAGACTAAAGTTTGTTCAATATCTAAATGTAATATATAATTGTTATAGTCATTTATCAAAGAAAAATGCATTGATTTATTTTTAAAATAAAATAAAAATGAGAGAAAATTTTTGATGAAAGACAAATATATATAGAAGATATAGAGGACAAAAAAGTCATTACAAAATGCCCTCGTCGTACAAATCTTAGAACATCGTACTAATAACATTCAAGATTATTAATATCACAAGCTTGAATCTAAGAACTTTTGCACGCACATTTGGTCTACGTACTAAAACTAATAACTTTCCATATTTCATTCTATAGTAAAGAAATTCATTCAATATAGTTTCGAGACCACAATAGATCTCAGATAAGACCATTTATTTACAACAGATTGATATACAAAATCTACTAGATTTCACTGAATAAAAAATTAAACGATTCATTATGACTACATCTATACATCTGCTCTTTCTCAAGGCCTTTTGGATTTCGATATATTTCGAAATTTTCAAAACAAAAAGGAATTTCTAACATATTTCACTTTATTCTGTTTACTGGCAAGATCCTTCCTTTTTCAACTTCAACTGAAGAATTACACACCATTAGAGAAGCAAAGGTGTGATATCTAATGTCTAGAGGTGTACTTTCCATAATATTCTTATTTCAGAGTCTCATACATGTTAGAAACTAACAAGTTCGATACAATTACAGACAACTGCAACTTTTACAATTCTTACAGATGAATACTAGCAAGACTATAATTATGGATGCTCTCACATCTAAAACGACACAATAGATAGTTCTCTTGTCAATTAAAACAGTCGGAACCCGAGGCACTTGACAATAATGAATAGAGTAGAAAAACCAAAACTTCAGATATGACAACTCAAACATGATATCAAGAAAATTGTTGAGATCAAGATGGGAAGAAAGAAGGTTCATACTTGTATGGCAACGTCCTAAATGAACTGCGATATGTTGGATGGAGATGAGGGTTAAGAAGAAGATGCCTTCCTTAATTTACTAATTTACTGCCAACTTGTCGCACAAGGATTGATATGCCACACTGCAAAGTTTGAACTTCTCCTCCGCCACTGCCTACAATCGAGTGCATTGATTAGTCGGGCTTATGCATATTGATGAGTTTAAGTTTAACATAACCAGTCTCTAGCAACCGTTGCACCAATGGTTATAACCCGATGCAAATAGGAGTCAAATATTTATTGCTCAAACCAATGTTATTTCAAATCTCTTTTCCAATATCAGACATGCCAAAGGGGAGGGGGGAACTACCTTGGAGGATCCTTGATGACGATCTGGGTGCCATTTCAGTGCACACGTTCGATACCTGAAATGAAAAAAGAAAAAAGGAAAAAAAAAATCAAAAGAAAGCCTATAGCAACTCTTATTCAATGACAAGACAAGGAAGATTAAATATGCTACATCACTGTGAAGCAAAGTGACCAAAACCCAAAAGAAATCTCACGCTTTTTTAACATCTTCAAGTTTGAGTGGACCAGACGCTGTTAGTCCGAGAGCAAGCCTATGCGTCACCAAATTTGCCTCTGAATCCTCGTATTCATTAGAAGAGTCATCATAGTCTTCATCGACCCGATTTCGCCAGCTCCAGGATCTCCCATAGTTATTTGAGTAATTTGTTGAGCTCCTCCATTGAGGATTCTCTTCATTAATGAAAGACCAATAGTAAAACCGATTCCCACCAAATGCAGATCGGAAGACGGTCTCAACATCGGGATCATCTTCGGTAAACTCAAAATCTGGTGAAGAATTTGAAGAAAAAAAAATTTGTGAAACAATGTTTGGATAATTGTTTTCCAAAAGTTTCTTCTTCTTTTCTCTCTCTTTAACATGCCTCGAGGACAACTTGTCTTTTTTAGAATAAATGAGAGCTAATTTAATTTTCCAAATCAAGGATTTGTGAATAGTGATTTCCATTTTCAATATCCAAAATGACATTAACCGTTTCAGGGTCATTTGATCATAATTCTTAAAAGAGAAACTATTTTGAAAATGATATTCCAAACAAGCTTGGATCTCCATCTAACACAATTATGGAATAAAGGAAACTTAGGAGCGCATGTAGCATGATATATATAATGGTAAAGTAGATCTAAAATAGAAATACTGGCACCACCTTCCTCAGTGTTAGGGGTGCACAACCAAACCGACAAAACCGAAAAAATTTAAAAACTGCACCGAAACCAAACCGAATTTTCAGTTTTGCGGTTTTATAGATCAGTTCGGTTAAATGAAATGGTCAAACCGCAAATTCGATTCGGTTTCGGTTTTAGAGGTTGAAAACCGCTAAAAAACCGAACCGAATATATATATATTTAATAAAAAGAAGAAGCATGCCTACAGCTGTAGCCTCCCTTGACATGCCAGCCGTGCACGCCTCCCTATTTTCTGATATATTTATTGTGGTGGCAGTGGGTAATCATATCACAAATCAATTAATTCCTTTTCAATCATTCAAAAGTAAAACCACACCTTTCTTAATTTTTTAACTTTTTTAATCTTATTATTTTAGTTAAGTTAGCTACTTTCTTTCCTTCTTTTTTTTTGTGAATTCTTTCTTTTATTAAGTTAGGGTTTCTTCCTAACTCTCCCTTCGTTTTTTTCTTCTTCCTTCTTTCTCAGATTCAACTTCTCCTTCTTCATTCTTCATTTCCTTCTTAAACTTTTGATTACTTTCTTCACACTTCTCTTTCTTTCTTAGACTCAACTTCTCCTTCTCCATTATTCATCTCTTCTTTTTTTTCTTAAAAAACTTTTGATTATTTCCTTCACACTTCTCTCTCATCCTTGTCACCGTTGTCGTCACCACTACATTCGACTCCGCCATTGCCAGCCACCACCTTCGATCCTCCACCTCCGTTGTACCAGCGTTGCCAATCACCTCCTCCATCTCTGCCGCCGATACAATCTCAATTTTTGTTGCAAGGCCCACAAGAAGCACGCCCAACCAGTGCAAAAACCGCAGAAACCGAACCGAACCGCATATTCGGCTCGGTTCGTATGAGACATGCAGTTCGGTGCAGTTTGAACTTTTTCTTTTTTGAATATTCAGTTTCGGTTTCGGTTTCGGTTCAGCCCTAAAATCGAACCAGACCGAACCGTGATCACCCCTACTTAGTTAATTGTAATTTAAAATACTTGCGCAACTTTAAAAAGGGATTTTAATCACAAGTTTGAAAGTTGCTTGCATTGGATCTAAAAGTGATTCTACATGTCAACTTACCATAAAGTCCCGATCGGCAATCATTCACACTTTAGAATCACTTTTTGGAGAATCAATTTTTAAATGTTTCTTCGACAATGATTTCAAACTAATTTGATCATTTTAAAAAGTGATTTTTATTGGAAAACGAACACTCTAGATTTAGAGGGAAAAAATGGGAAAAAAAAAATCACTTTAAACTTTATAGTCATGGCAAACACAGTCTAAAAGACGTGGCTTAGAATCTTATCCAGAAAAATACATGGCCTAGAACTTTAAAGGGAATAATTTTCTAAAAATTTGTAAAATGAAACCGAGAGTTGCAATTCATGCCTCAATAGTCCTTTTTCTTGCGAACAATTATGGTTTCTAACTCTGGCTTCAGCTTCTAGATGGTAAAAGTGTACACAGTTTGAATTGTCCATTAAAAAACAGAGTTCTAATATACGTTCAAGTTATTGAAGATATGCAATAAAGATGTTACTTACTTCTGCTCCAACACCGTGGTCTCTGGTTGGTCCTGTCTCTTTTAGAGCCCCTCAATGAGTACTGCCTTTTAAACCAAGAGGTGCCTCTGCTCGAGGAAGGATCATTCGCTTCACTCTCATCGTGCCAACTCTGAAACTCCAAAAGAAACGCTATAAGGATGACGCAAAAGTCCTTTTGAAATTAAAAGCATAGTTAATATAATTCTGGTCAATACAATGTTCTGAAGTTCATGATCAGGACCTCCAAGATCGTTAAGAGGCAGACGTTGGTTAACACAAATGTCCAACAACATTAAGCCACGCAAATGGCCGTTCAAAAACTGGAACCGTGGCTGAGAAGACTTGTCAAATTAACCAAGCTGATTTTGAAATGGCTTAAAGAAGTGATGAAAACTCTAGTTTCGTCTACCGTATTCTAGTATAAAAAAAGTGGAAAATCTTCGTCTTTGAGATCCTATCCGGAAAAGGAACAGCCACCTCACCAGTTCAGAGATAGAACATGAATTCATAGGATTTTATGAATAACTCTACACTAAGGAAGCAAGCCCTTTACTCTTCCAGGTAATCTTCAATGGGACCCTATCTCCTATGAGCAAAGTATCGAAAGCTGATTTTGGTGAAGAGAGATTCTCCTGGCTGAAAATTCTTTGGGGCCCAACAAGGCACCCGGGAATGACTTTACAATTGAATTCCTAAAGAAAATCTTGGAACATCCTAAAAAATGACAGATGGAGATGTCCAGGATTCTTTTTGGAATGATACTATTAGTGCAAGTCTCATGCATATGTTTCATTCCAAAGAAGATCGATGCAAAAACAGTTCATGATGACAAGCCCATCTGTCTTACCCATTGTGCTTACAAGATCAGAAAGACTCAAATTGGTACTTCCATCCACTATCTCCAAACTTTTCTTTATATAACAACAGACAAGGATTTCATCTCCAAATTTCAAACAGCCTTGGTAAATTGCAGAATGCAGACAGATACTTCTGTTATTGCCAATGAATTTATTGATAAATGGAAAAGAATGAGGACTTGTTTATCAAACTTGACTTAGAAGAGGCTATTGACAAAATTGATCGGGATTTTCTGGATGCAGTCCTTCATGCCAAAGGCTGGCCAGCTATAGAAGAAATGGATTAGGACATTGCATCGCTAGTACTTTACTGGATGCAGTATTTCATGCCGACGGCTTTGACCAGCTATAGAAAAAATGGATTCGGATATTGTATCTCTAGTACAAACAAGATAATCTACTCTCACCGATTCTCTTAATCGATGTCCTAGATTGTTTCAATAGACTTCTCTTACAAAGCTCTTAATGTGGAAACACAAGGGGATTTATTTTGTGAAATTCATCTCTATCTATTTATCACCCTCAATTTGTAGATGATGCAATTCTATTCTCAACCTATGACAAAGTAGGTGTCCTTAACCTATTTAATGTCATCAAGATCTTTGAGAAGGCATCAAGTTTTGTAGACCAAAGCTAATTAGGTTGAACGTGGTCGAATCTTCTCTCAAACCATATGTCAATTCCTTTGGATGCAAGGTGGGATTTTGGCCTAAACAATGGGGCCTCACCTGGTGGAAAGCACGAATCTACCTTTTTCAGATAACAAGCTACATAAATGGAGGAACTTCCAAAGGTGGACAGTTAACTATTACACAAGCAGCACTTTTAAACCTTCCTGCATGACGCTTTTTGACGTGCCCAATTCTTTTTTCTTTTCTTTTTTTAATTGAGAAAACCAACTTTGATTGGGAAGAAATGAAAACCAACTTTGATTGGGAAGAAATGAAAGGACCCAATTCAGTTATCAAAGCCATTAAAATGCTTCATAGAATCTCTCAATGGAAACACGAAAAGATGGAGAAGGGCTCACATTTGGTTAATTGGAGAAAGGTTCCAATTCCTATCTTAGGATTAAACACCAGTAACCTGAAACAAAATAACCGCTCTCTACTTGGGAAATGGATTTGGAGATACATCATGAAAAAGGATGCTCTTTGGAGAAGAGTAATTGTTGCAAAATATGGCTTTACTTCTACAGATACATGGCCAGCAAAGCAACCCTCCCATGCCATCATCCAAGGGTTTATGGAGGAACATTATTGGACAACTAAGCATCATTCGGACAAGAGCTATAAGTTCCATTGGTAATGGCTCTTCCATGAGTTTTATCATGATCAACGGTTGGACAAGGAACCTCTAAAAGACCCATTCCCAAGACTCTTCTCCTTATGCAACCTAAAATCCTCATCCATTAAGGATTATGGAACATCTTCAAAATCAGAAATGTAAAAAGAGGAAAGAGGAAAGATATATAAAGAAGATCTTCCTGGGCATAAATTATATTCAAAGAACCATACAATGCTTATGGCAGCTCGCAGGCTTAACGCCCTTTACATTCACTATTTATATCCGACATTGTCCAAGGGACAAGGACCATATACAATAATATGATTGTTCATGAAAGAGAAAGCATGATAATGGAAAAGACTTGAGCAATGAAGTTAACAGGGCAACTAATGCAACCTGAAAGAGGAAGTCAGCATAGGCACTGACATTGCGCAGCAATGTTTGTTTTGCATTAATCCTTCTATAACTCTTTGTATAATGGTTGCATCTCTGCAGAAAAGTGTAAAAATATTAGTTCAACATATAGAATCAAGAGGTTCAATGCAAGGATTTTCGTTGTAACTAGTTAGTGGCCAGGTTATATTAACAAGTAACACCGATAAGCTGAAAAGAATATGAAAACGTTAAACTACTGTTGTAGAAATTAACAGAGCAGTGTCCTATTTATTGAAAGGTTGACATTGCATCATGAACCAGAATTTATAGGTTTTGTTACAACTGTTAGGTTACTACCTTGCTACTACTCTAACCATGCAGATAACATTTTAAATCTTAAATCCTAACAATAGTCAATGGACCAATAATGATCCAATCCTAAAGGATGTTGGGGAAATCAATCTTCTTGGAAAATTGAGGGATAAATTGGACAATTATGCCATTCAAAAGAACATCCTTATTCCATCATAGGTTCTCTTCCGTATAAAAATGAGACAGACACAGAGTTGTTACCTTTAAACGGCAATAGGGTATACACAAGTCCTTTTTTTTTCTTTTGTTCATTGAAACAGTAGAATCTATTTATAAGTACACAAGACACTCTAAAAACCTGCTGTGATCTGCACTAATCATATTCAACTAGTATCGGAAATTCCGAAAGATTTCAAAATAAGAAAAAAAATCCATATTAAAATATTCAGAAGTTTAAAAGTTCCAAAATGCAAGACACTATCCTCCTCTATTTATAAAGGATGTCTACAAACTAAACTCAATTACGAGCCAATAGGAAAAACAACAATCTTCAACAACAGTATATAATTAACTAAATCCTACTACGTCACACAGAATATCCTGCAAGCAAAGCTGCAGCTAACATTATTCAGCAAATTCAACAAGGATGAGGAAGTTGAGTTGTCCCTTCTTTTTCTATTTAAGAGTCTGTCAGGCTGCCATGCGACCATCCCAGCAGGACAAGCCTTACCAAGAACGATACGGCAGTGGTTCCTCCACCAAATTTTAATTCTTGTCTCCTTAGAACTCAAGAACACAGTTGTACAACTTATAATCCTGTTCAAGTAGGTCATAGTTGTCCTTTTAAAATCAACAAATGCGATTTTACATATTTATGTGATAGTAATCCTCCGTATGATTTGACGGAACATTAAAGGTATTAACAATTACTAAAAGGGAATCAAGTATGCTGGTGCCCGCATCACCCACTTGCTGCCAGTGGCAACTTATTTGTTTCTTGATTAATAACTATAGGTCCTTACATTCAACTTGTTCTAAGGTGTTCATTAGCTAGAATTCGCAGCTGGTGATTGAATGCTATAGGGAATTGGAAGCTTTATATTGGTATTGATTTTTTGTAGTCTACTGTTTTTAAGTTGTGTTGGTCTAAGAAACCATTCTATTAAACAAACTTTTGCCAACCAAAACTATAACCATTTCGACCTAGATTCACCAAATTCTCCGTCTCGAGAATCCAAATACAAAACAGAATTTTCAAACCCAATATGAAAAATCTGCAGTTTCAAGGAGATGGGAAAAAGAGGCCAGAAAACATACTAATTTGAACAATGTAACATATGTTTTCGAAACAAAATCCCAGTAAAAAGGTCTGGTCCCATCCGCACTACAGTTGTACATATATATCAAGCACCACAGACCATGCAAGATTAAGAATTCAAGCATGCATCAGAAAAGAAACTCACAGAGTCCCAATGATTGCGTCTTTTGCGGTCAAGGACAGGCGTAGAGTGAAAGAAAGCGGTTCTGAACCCAAAACAATCGGTTTTGGAGTTGAGGAGCGCCGTTTTGATGCCGCCACCGTTCATCATCTGGAAACCAAACAATTAAAATCCCAAATGGAGGCTCCAGTGAGCAAGAAGAACAGTGATGGAGCCCGGTGATAAACGGAAGCAATCGTGAAATTTTCTTCTGCTCCTCCAAGTCCAGGCAGTGAATGAAGGCGGCCATCAGTCGGGGGTAGTTTCGGGCTCATAGTTAGTAGCCGTAGACTTGACCTCACCCAAACATTTTACTTTAGTTAAATTATAAATCTATTCGTTGTGAACTTTAAAAAATTTTAAATAGGTTATTTAAGTGTATATTAAGGGTATTCACAAGTTGAAAATTTTCGGATTGATGATATATAAAAACCGTCGAATTTGAATTGTCAGTTTGTGTCGAATTTGAATTGTCAGTTTGTGTTTTTTTTTTTTTAATTATTACGACGGCGACGAAGAGTTAGGATTAAAACTTCATGCATTATTGAAATTAAGATACAAAATGGAAGAAGATAATAGGGACTAGGATTAACACTAAATGGATGGTTAAACAAAGATATTATTATATATATAACTAATAAAAATACACATATATGCATAAATTCGGGTTGAGTTGGGTTGGGTTGACCCGCTTTTTTAAAGGTTGAACCCGAGACTTGATCCAACCCGATCGGGTTGGAAAAATCACAACTCAACACAATCCAATGCTTTCATCTAACCCAATCCAAACTGTAAGGGTTCGTCGGGTTTTTGAACACCCCTATAGTCCTACTGTCAGTCGTTAACTTTGTCAAATTTGTTTAATACCTATATGGCACATTGGTGATACTGTTTAAATATTACATGACTATGACGTGTCAAATAAATCTTGCCATTAAGGTAAATTTAGGGTAAATTTTCAAAATTTTGGGTAGGGAAATGGGTAAAGGAAATTGGGAGTGGATCTAGGGCACATTTTTGAAAACTTGAGGCCAGTAAGGAGGGAAGGAAATAGGAAGTGAGTTCTAGAGCAAAATTTTGAGAAAGTAAGGTAACCAAAATAAATCAAAACAAACCAGTGAAGTAAAGGGAAGGAAATGACGTACTATCACCAATAATCCTATGCAGGGATCACAAGACATAAAATTGAAGTTTATGAATCTCTTAGATATAATTTTAAAAGTTATTAGATATAATAATGTAAGTTCATGACTAAATTTGTAAATTAACTATTTATTATTATTATTATTTTATCTTTGCTTTTTATATTTATCTCATTTGGTAAGTTTCATTCTACACATCATAGTCATGGAATTTTAAAATAGTACACACAGTGAGCCACATAAGCACGAGTTTGACAGGTTATTAACAACAAAGACTTGTTTGACACAAAATTAAAAATTCACCTATTTGACATTTTTTTTAAGTTTAGGATTAATTCATACAACTCTAAAAATTTAGCGACTAAATTTGTAATTTAACCTTTTTATTTTTCTTATAAGGTTTACCTTGGGAATAAGAAATATATGGATCTTTTAAAGTTCAACATTAGGTGAGTTGATATTTGAACTTAAAGATTTGAACTCGTGACATTTTGGTAAAAATATGTCTTAAACAATTAGCTGTATTCAGATTGACAACCATTTAAATTAAACTTGAGTTCCTGAGTAGGGAGATTTGAATTTTAGAAAAATACATACGGGGATTCTCATACTTTGAATTTCAGCAGACTAATCATCAAAATAAGATTTTTTCACAAACAAACAGTAATATCCAACCTAAAATTACAAGTAAAAATTAAGTTTAAATACTATTCTTGTTATTTTTAGAACGTCTATTTTGATCCATTACTTTCTACTTTTGTTTATTTTAATTTTTATATTCCCAAAATGTCTATTTTAGTTCATGTATTTATAAAAAAACAATCATTTTGGTCCCTCTTTGTGGATGAAAAGCTTTTTATAAATTTATGACTATATTTTAATAAATTTAATTAGCAAATTGTGTTACTAAAATTGTGATGGTAAAAATTAGATTAAAAAAATAAAAAATCAAAATAGACACTAGTTAGATGCTTAAAAAATAAAGTGATTAATGTATCTCCCTACTCCCCGAAACTTTATACTAAATAGGCCAACATTAAAAGTAAAAGGACTTGGTTGTAATCTTTCCTTTTTGCACACTTCCCACCCACAATTTCCTTTGCATTTTGGCCCCACCTGTTTTCTAAAAATAAAAAGAAAAATAATAATAATTTTAAAGATAATAATAATAATACTTAATCCCGACATGAATTAAAAAGTTTTTAAGAATTAATTATTTAAACTAGTAAATACACTAAATACTAATAGTTCACATAAAAATTTAAAATAATATTTATTATTTAAAAATAAATAATAATTATTATGATTTTATGAAATGGAAGAAGAAAAGGTTTTTATAATTTTTTTTAAAAAATGGGTTCATATATATATATATTTGTCATATACAAAAAATGATTCCAAAGTTCAATAATATATTTACAAGCAAAAACAAGTTAATATCATTCTTCTATTATAATTCTCTATTTTACGTATAGAGTCTAGATAGATTTGATATCTAAATATTTATATTTTCTATGTGCGTGTGCGTGTGAACGCACGTGTAACGTAACAGACTGCATAACAAACAATAAAACCTTCAAAATTGGGTAAAATATGATTTCCAAAATTTGAGAAAGAATTGTTAAGCTTCTACTTAAATTTAATTTACTGAAAAATTAGAAAATTGGTGAAATCAATTTTATTGATTGATTAAAATTAATTATGACATATTAAAACAAAATATAATTGAAAAGAATAAATGAATTTGAAAAATTATAACAACAATTATACAAAGCAACTATAGTTATTATTTTTGTTAATAAAAAGATCACCTTTTTACTAGGGCCATTTCGAAAAACAAATAAATAAAACAATCAAGATACCTTTTTTTTCTTAGCATTAACAAGCCCTAGCGGCAACAACTGGTGGAGCGATAGAGACGGCCGCGAACCGTGGCAGTGAAGCTGGGAGGAGATGGGGTGGGCGGCGAGGATGGGAAGCTAGAGTTCAAAATGAGGAAGAGAAGAGGTGGTGTTGGTTTTGGGTGCACACGAGTTTCGTGGCAAAATGCGTGGCTCCGACAAGATCAGGGATGGTAAAAAAATATGCGGGTATCCGACCCAATCGGTTCGGAGAATCTCCGATTTGATCCGGAACGGGGTCAAATCGGAGATCCAATCGAGGTCGTCACGGCACGATCCCGTTTTATATTTTATTATTTTTTCTATTTTTTATATAATAGTATTAACATATATTAATTTTATAAATACTTTTTAATTAAAAAAGTTCAAGATAATATCTGATTTAACCACTTTTTGTCCACTTTTTATATCAACAATGACAAAAATTAAAAAAATATATTTATAATGGGGAATCCCCGCCTCGTTCCCACCTCCGAAATTTCAAGAATGGGGCGGGGATGAGGATGATCCCTTAACTCTGCCCTGTTGTCATTCCTAAACAAGACAAGTTGGAGCTACGTCGCAAGGAAACCGCGTACAATTCGTGCCCAATAGACGGTGAGTTCGCTAAATCATGTAGAGTTGCCCTACATTTGGAATTATTTTTCAAACTATCCTATTTTTGCTTTTTTAATTACATTATTACAAAAATCCTTTTTAATATTATGGAAAAAAATAATTTTATACTCATGTACTTATTGGGTCAATCATAATTAATCTTAAAAGGATGTTTGGTAAATAATTTTATACTCATGTACTTATGGGGTAAACTACCCTATTTTGTTTTTTTTTTTAATTACATTACTAAAAAAAATCCTTATTAATATTTTAGAAAAAATAATTTTATACTCATGTACCTATTGGGTGAATCATAATTAATCTTAAAAGGATATTTGGTTCATAGTTTTAACTTTTTAATACGCTCGATTCATTTGATTTGTTGTATTGACTTACGGACAAGAACATGGCTTGTGTTCGTTGTTGGGTACATCATTTTAACTTTTAATAAACTCAGTTTACTTAATTTGTTTATTAGCACTGACACTAGCATATAATTCAACTGTTAAGACATTACTTTTAAGTTTAAAATCTCCTTGTTAAACCGGAAAAAATGTTAATAAAATGAAAAAAAAGTCATCATATAATATATAAAAGTTAGTTTTATAAACTTTGTTTAATGTATAAAATATTATAGGCCGAGATCAATCTCAATTTTATTAAATTGAACTTATCAGTGGACTGTCCAAAATTTCAATTTCATTAAATTGAGCTCGAAGCTCGAATAAATATTACAATATACTTTATATTACTTTTTTTTTTTAATTATGGGACAATTGTATTTTTTTTCTATTTATTTTTAGAGTAGTGTGAGTTTGTTTTCGCTGAATTTTAACATTTTTATATGGTTAGATTTTGTGTGTTTATTGGGATGATTTAGAGCGATTTACGGATTGATGTTTAAAAACTGTTTAGCTTGACTCGGAGGAAAATATTTAATTTAATATCTTATCAAGTTCAAATTTGGTGAAAATAAAATTTCAATTTAAAATTAACGAACTCAATGGATTATATAAGTAAAATAAATAAATAACATGCTCTTCTATTTTTTGTGGTATAGAATATTTACTCTATAGGATGTTTGTGATAATCTAAATCCGAATTATTAATAATAATGTAAAAGAATTACAAATATTTGAGTGGAAAAATCTATTTTAAGATCGAGCTAATTTGTATTTAAAAATCAGAAATTAAAAATAAACGAAAACCCAAAAGTCTAAAAGTTATTTATTTGAAGAATATTAGCTAATGCAATAATATTATTTCAATTTATTAACTTCCGAATGTACCCCTGGTCAACGAGACGTGAGGATCGTCCGATGTGAAGGGCATAAACGTCCAGGAGGAAGGCGATGACCGAAAAGTTAGACAGCTGGATCCAACGAGAATGTGACGCGTCATAGAGACCGTAGATCAGATATTCCAAATAGACGGCCAGGATTTGCGGAAATGTAATGATGGGGGTTGATTTGCTTTTTTGCATTCCTTTTTAAAAACAAGAAAGCGAGGGAGGGGGCGGGTAGTTTCTTTCTTTCTTTCTTTCTGCGCCATTCGACTCGGTCCGTTGCCACCCCCGTCAGTTTCAGAGCACGCTCCTTTTTGATATCCAAGGTATCTTCAATCGTTTCTTCTAGTTTTTGTTTTGATTTTGATTTTCTCGGAGGAGGACATTCTGAATCCCGGATGMGCGACTGTTTGATCTCGTCTTCGTGTTATTGTATGTTGAATTGTGTCGATCATGCCTTCTTTTATTGCCGCATTGTGTTTGGATTGGATTTTATTTGTTATTTGAGAAATGTTGATGTTCCGTGATTAATATCAGCTCAGAAATGATTATTGAGCACAGTTTTTGCGGTGATTCGTTTGTTTTATGTTGAATTGTGTTGATCATGTATGTTTCCATTTTCGCTTTGTGTTTAGGTTGTTTTTTTTTTGGTTATTTGGAAAATGATGATGGATTCCGTGATTAATATTAGCTCAGAAATGATGATCGAGGAAATTCTTTTCGGTGATTCGTTTGTTGTACGTTGAATTGTGTGGATCATGTCTGTTTTCATTTTCGCAATTTGTTAGATTATTATTTTTACTAATTTTATTATTTGGAAAATTCGGATGGATTACGTGATTATATCAGCTCAGAAATGATGATCGAGGAAATTTTTTGCGGTGATTCGTTTGTTGTATGTTGAATTGTGTCGATCATGTCTGTTTTACTTTTCGCATGTGTTTAGATTGGATTTCTTTTGTTACTTGGAAAATGCTGCTGGAATCTGTGATTTATATCAGCTTAGAAATGATGATTGAGCAAAATTTCACGATTATTGTATGTTGAATTGTGTTGTTCATGTCTGTTTTTATGTTCGCATTGCGGTAGATTGGATTGTTTCTGTCATTTGGAAATTTATGTTGAATTATGTGATTAATGTAAGCAAATAAATTGTGATCGATAAATTTTTTTGTGGTGATTTGTTCATAGTTTTCGTTTTTTTGGTTTATTCTTTCTATTGCGGGTGCGTAGAATTGGATCGGGCGGTTGAAATTAGCTGCCTATATTGCGTATTTATTTTTAGCTTTTCATTGCGTTTGAATGTAGCGCCTGTTAAAAGTTATGATATGATATTTTCTAATCCCTTCGGGGACATCCGATTAAGTTCGAACGATATGATATTTTCTACCCGAAAAGAATCTTATTGTGGCGAATGTTGTTTCTAAATGAATCTTTATAACACATCAGATGCTTGATCTGGCGGATGATCTCAGTAATTTTTATCTGAATTTTAGCAATAATTGGTGCTTTTCTGCTGCAGTCAATTGAAAATGGCAGATTCCGAGGATATTCAGCCTCTCGTTTGTGATAATGGAACAGGAATGGTCAAGGTATTGATGCGACATCCATGAACCTCCCAGTACAGTTACACCACGCTGGGGAATTTTTGTTCTGTTTTGTGTTTTTCCATTAGCAATGAATATGTCGCCTTTTCCTATTATTGTCACTGTTTATAATTTGCAACAATTGCTGATGCTATCTGTAGGCTGGATTTGCTGGAGACGATGCTCCAAGGGCTGTATTCCCTAGCATCGTTGGTCGCCCCCGACACACTGGTGTTATGGTCGGTATGGGCCAAAAGGATGCCTATGTGGGTGATGAGGCTCAGTCGAAGAGAGGTATTTTGACTCTAAAATACCCAATTGAGCATGGTATCGTTAGCAATTGGGATGATATGGAGAAAATTTGGCATCACACTTTCTACAATGAGCTTCGAGTTGCTCCAGAAGAGCATCCAGTTCTTCTCACAGAAGCACCCTTGAATCCCAAGGCGAATAGAGAGAAAATGACCCAAATAATGTTTGAGACTTTCAACACCCCTGCTATGTATGTTGCCATCCAGGCCGTCCTTTCCCTTTATGCCAGTGGTCGTACAACCGGTAAGCAGATCTATTACCTTTTTTCATTAAGGAGATGGATGAAAACTAACTTTGTGTAAACAGAGGTGCATCTTATATAGTTTTCTGATTCAGTTGACCTTAAAATGTTCATGCACGATACACAATTTCGTAATGAATAACCACCCCTTTTGCCCACTTCCTCCATACACAAACATAAGGAAGTAAAGTTTATCATATGAAGTATGTCGGATCCTATTTTCATTCTGTCTATTTCTGACTCTTATAATGCCGATCTCCCTTTCTTTTTCTCTCGAACCAGACGTATTATCTTGGTTGATTTGTTTAAACTTCAATCTTTTCGTTGACCAAGGATCACCTCAATTGATGTAAAAAGTTCCTCTGTTGATGTTTGTATTCTTAGTGTCTTCTGTAGGCTTAGGAATTATGTTGGATACCTTTTAAATGAAAATTCTATGGTGCCATACTTTTGGTGCTCATGTAACTTGTGGTTTATTTTGAAATTGTAGGAATCGTTCTGGATTCTGGTGATGGTGTCAGCCACACAGTTCCAATTTACGAAGGGTATGCCCTCCCACATGCCATCCTCCGTTTGGACCTGGCAGGCCGTGATCTCACAGATGCTCTAATGAAAATCTTGACTGAACGTGGTTACTCTTTCACCACCACCGCCGAGCGGGAAATTGTGAGAGACGTGAAGGAGAAACTAGCCTACATAGCCCTGGACTATGAGCAAGAGCTCGAGACATCAAAAACCAGCTCTTCTGTGGAGAAGAGCTATGAACTACCAGATGGACAGGTGATCACCATTGGTGCTGAAAGGTTCCGATGCCCTGAAGTCCTCTTCCAGCCATCCATGATCGGAATGGAAGCTGCTGGTATTCATGAAACCACTTACAACTCTATCATGAAGTGTGATGTCGATATTAGAAAGGATCTTTACGGCAATATCGTCCTCAGCGGTGGTTCCACCATGTTCCCTGGTATTGCTGATAGGATGAGCAAGGAGATCACTGCATTGGCTCCTAGTAGCATGAAGATCAAAGTGGTAGCACCACCTGAAAGAAAGTACAGTGTGTGGATTGGAGGCTCAATTTTAGCTTCCCTCAGCACTTTCCAACAGGTAAACATTAGTTACATTAATGTTAAAATGCGCTCATATATACTTAAAATATTAAAATTCTACAAATTTTCTTGACTACCAAATATTACAGAGTTGGACAGTTATTTTATGAGATTAGTCAATATGGTGCAAGCTGCAAGCTAGTTTGAACACTTTGATATATAAAACTTTAGAACTTTTTTTGATTAGTATGTGACTTTAGACTAGACTGACCGCTCGTGTTATGATCTTGAAAGTGGTATCTAGTTAATAATTCTTTGATCTACCATCGAAATTCTTGACTAAACACAATCTTCTCTCATTCAATGCAGATGTGGATTGCTAAGGCAGAATATGATGAATCTGGGCCATCGATTGTCCACAGGAAATGCTTCTGATTTACAGAAGCAAAGAAGGTGGAAAGGGGAACTTATACTATACATGTTATTTTCTACAGATGGAAGAGCTTTCTATCAAGTGGTTGCTTATTTTCCTTCTCGATTTTGTTTTGTTTCACCATTCTTTGTTCATGGTTATTTCGTTGTGCTTTTTTCCTTTTCTTCTTTTGTTTTGCTGCTGGAACATTGAACATGGAAGCAAACCAATAGCATTCAAGGTTCCATTTTTTTTACCGTTTCCATTTTCTTGTAGGGAAGCTGTATTATCATTTATCATTGATTTGGATTGATTGAGTTTGAAATTTTTGAAAAAATTTAGCACGTCGAAGGCGTTTTTTTTAGGTCAATTCTTACATTTTGAAAACAAAATAATTTTAAAAAGTTGTCCATTCTCAGAAAAAAATTGATTGTCGTCTTAAATGATGATGTGAAATTACGTGGCAAAATTTTCATTTCATTAATGGTGTTAACTAAATAGTTTATAGTCATTTATGATGGATCTCAAATGATAATGATGTCAATTAATACATTATAAATGCTGTGATTGTCTTGATATGAAAAATATATGCAAAAAAATTAGTGGGAATGATGCTGTAATTGCAAATCAAACATTCAGAAATTTGGCAAATTTAACTCAAATTTACAGCCAATTCCATTATGAACAAAGCTGAAACCCCAATGCCAATAAATTTATTCAAATCAAAATGAATTCAGTCACAGCATTTGTAAAGAGTTGTGGCTATAGAATGAGCAAATCAGAAAGCAAAGACAAAGAACCTCAAACTTAAAACTTTCTGCATACAAGGAATTTGAGTAAAAAGGACACAGAAGAAGCTGACAACAAATCAACCAAATGTTTCAAAAAAGTCCCAAACCCAGATGCAAGTAAACACCTGCTGCTAAATGAGTGTTCTATAATCAGACTCATCCCTCAATGTTAATACTTGTAACTTCAGCCAGCAGACCTTCCATTCTCATCGATTCCTCGGAGAACGTTGAAATTCGACGGTCCAACGGTGTCGGAGAACCCACGAACGGATAATTCCGGTGCATGTGCCTTCTTCCCTTGCAGTTCATGGTCTAGAAAGATGACAACAACTGTGATATCGTCGTGAAAGAACCGCCGTATGCCCTTTTCGAGCTTCTTGAGATCGTTGTATCTCATCTCCCTCTTCCTCGCGGCCTCGGTTAGTGCTGTTTTGACAAGTCTTTTTGCGATTCCCTGATTTTGTCAAAAATAGTTGAGCAATCAGATAGATGCTTTGAACATATACAGAAAAAAGGTTAAAGTACTACAGAACGTAACGTACTGCTCGTGGGTTGTTATACACAATCTCGACAGCTTGCTGATTCGTTAGATGCTCCCAAAGACCATCAGATGCAAATATGAGAAATTTGTCATTGGGTTGTAGAACTCTTGTACTTACTGATGGTTCGGCAGAAAGAACAGGGCGTCGAAGAGGCTCCGCAAGGTGGAACCGTGGAAAGGATGGATCAAGAGAGAACTCTGGCCTTTTCAAATATGCATCACCTATCGATCTTGAAACCTGGTACCGAAAAGAAGCAGATGAATAAATCTAAATGCAACATGAGCGCGTGGAATTGACTCAAATTTCGAAACACTAGTTATCTCATGATTGAAATCCAAATTAAGGGGCACATCAGAAACTACTCTATCCAAATACATGCAAAAGTTAACCTTTAAAATTTTCATTTCCAGTTACAAATTACAAACAGCAATGCTTATTTGTTTGAAGTGACTGAAAAGAGGAAGCCAAAAGAAAAGGAAGCATTTCTACCCCAATTGATTTTCTATTTACATTTTAATAACTAAATTCCTATCCACTCATGAAGACTCCAACAAAACTTGACTTTAGCAACTGGTTCATAATTTTAGTTTCATTATTGAATTAAGAATAATGTTGACACTTCCTTTGGTTTTTAGTCTGTGAAACATGTTTCAATGTATTTGATGCACGTCCCGACAGACCGACTTTTCTGAAACTACTTGGCATGTTCATCAATGATATTCTACCACATAGCTTGCAGCAAGTGAGAGAAAAGCCAGCACATACATGCAAGTTCAAACCATCTAGATGCTTTTCCTAGTTGTTATAAATGTCGTCGATAATGTCATACCTGGATTATGCCTTTTATACGCCATACTCCATGCTTCATAACGACTATATGTGAGTCATCAGGATGTAAGGACCTGAGTTCTTGTCTAACCTCCTCGATACTCGCATTGTGATCCCTAGTCAACTGTTCTGCAACTATCTTACTAGATTTACCTAAAGAACCAATAACAGCCCGGGAATCACCGACATTACCGACGTATAATATACCTCTCCAAATAACTCCCACCAGGCAACAAGATCCCATTGCTGCAATTACAGGTCTTATTCCCCATGCTCGACGAACAAGAGTAAGAAACCCTTCCTCAGTTGCAGAAAATGCACTTCGAAGAATATCTTCGGTTATGGTTCCGTTCTCTTGAGCAAGCCCTATAGTACAATGAACAAAATGCAGCTATTATTAGCACACCACTGTAGTTGTTTGATGGGTCGGATCGAGAAAGGGAATTATACAAAAGTTTAAAGCAGAGGCAATCCACCTCAGTTGAACAGAAATCTCATAATTTTCTAGAGACATGATGCTAAAATGATGATGCCATAAAATTCTAAGCACGGGATAATTAACCGCTATTTCTTACTATTTTGGTTTTACTTTTCACATTTATCATCATTTAGAAACAATCTCATCGATGCACACGTGGTTTCAGAGATTTTCAAAGTTCCAACACATTCTAAATTTGGAAAAAGAAATTGTGGCAACATGTGTTTTGCCTTTTACTATACTATTCAAAGAAATGAAACCCCCCCTCTCTCCCTCTCAGTACAAGCTCTCATCAAACAAAAAACAATGTCTCACCTCTCAATCATTAGGCTATTAGCACACACTCCTATTTTAAACACTCTTGAGTACTCTCCATCTCTCTACACTTCCTACCAAGTCTCTCTACACCTCTCTAGGTTTGGTCAATGAAAATTGCCTCAGATTCACCCTCTTCATTCTTTCTGTGGTGGGGGGCTACCAAAACACCTACTTGTTTTTATATATCGGGCAATGCTCGAGTTTCGGGATACCGACGTCGTCCCACCCACATCAGCTAAAAGTAGAGAAGATCGTTAGTACGAAAAGTAAGGACAACATCTCCATTGATGAATGGAAAATAAACCATGTGAATTTAGGCCTAAAGTAAATATAATATCACACGATTGTGGAAATGTACAAGAGAGTTCGTTGTCATAACACTGAGTTGAGTTGAGTTGACCAAACAACCCCCTAGAATGGGCGCACATATCAATAGATTTTACAAAGTCAAATCCCCTATAGAACAGGAACTCCATACAAGAGTCCAATTTCAGAAACCATAGATTTCAGAATCAAACACAGGAATTCAGAGAATAAAAGAACAAGTAGAAGAAGATCAACCAAGAGATAAAGCAGCAATCAAAAGAGTTTTGAAAAATGGAAGCAGATGGGGTCAGAAAGGGGGGGAACCCATGGAGACTCACTCATTAAATTCTTGAAAAGGTGATCACAGATAAAGCGAGAAGCATCAGGGCCACCATGGCCGTCATAAACGCCGACGAAAGTGGCGTCGCGGCCGGCCTCCACCTGACTACAATCCTCAATTACCTCATTGGCCTGAACCACAGCGAAGGAAAATTCCCCATACGAGTGCTTCTCGAGCTCTCTGCTCCACAACAGCGAATCTTCCAATGAGCAATCTTCCTCATCATCCTTGTTCATACGGGCATACCGCCTCACTGGTTTCCAACAAGCCGACGCCATCCTTGCCAGCCACGAAAACATCCCTCATTTCCCTCTGCAACAAAGCCCCAATTCCCACTTCTCTCAGAGGGATCAATCAACTAATCAAAATCGAAATCGAATTGGGCCGGCGTTTTTTCAGCAAAAATGAGAGCCCCTCCCCACCTGCAGAATTCAAGAGACACAGTGAGAAGAAATTGGAAATTGCGGTTTGAAGTAGGAGAAAAAGCATTAATAGATTTTTGAGAGATTGAAGCAATGCTTCAGAGAGAGCACCAAAAGGGGAGTAGAAAGGAAAGAAGAACAATAACGGAAAATCAATTAATGGGGTTTTTTCCTCAGAAAAATACCAACGGAGAAATTGTAATTGAACAGTACTTTCCGGGTTTGAGAGAGAGAAGAGAGAGAAAATATACAGACTATGAAGAACTGAAGAAGAGAGAAGGCACTGAGCAGCCTCTGTAAGAAAAAAAAAAAGAAAAAAAAAGGAGAAAGTTGACGAAAGCACGTGTAAGCGAGTGGCGACAAAAAAAGTAGTTTTTTTTTTTCATTTTGATATTAAATTTTATTGTTTTAGCTACGCTTTTGAATTTTTGAAGTGGATATGATGATTTTTTTTTAATACAATATATAGGATTGAAATTCAACTCAAGATCTATTAATTGAAGATAGATATCTAAATCAGTTGAGTTAGATTCAAATTGACGTAGATATCGTGACTTTGAATTTATAAATTAAGGTTGATATATAAACACGAAAGTACGTATTTGAATTACGTACAATGATTGAGGTGATTATCATTAGACCAAAATAATTATAAGTTGAAAGTTTGTAGAATAAAAATAATTAAGATTTTTAGACTTTTTTCTGGTAACATGTAGGATAAGGATCAAACTCACAACCTCTATTTAATTGCTGTTAAATACCAACCGCTCCATTTGACAACTCTTTATTAAGATAAAAATGATCAAATTGGTAAATAAGCGAGAGCTTGAAATTTATTTATTTTTTCCGGTAAAAATGGAAAATTTGGATGAAAATTGCAGCGGTGGTAAGAGTTTGACTATTTGGAAATTTGGAACCCCCGCTTTAAATTTTTGAACTGTAAAGGAAAAAAGCTTATTAGATTTAAATAAATAAGTGGCATTATATAATATTATCCTTCGTAATATCATATTAATTTAGTTAAATCAGCATTTTCCTTTTTTAAATCCATGTCATTTTCCAAATCGGGATTCAAATTTCTTTCAAATTTACGTCATCGTCTTAAAGCAACCCAATTGTCACAATTACATCATTTTTATCGACAATTTGTTACTAAATTATCAAAATAAATTGTGGTTGAGCATTTAAGATTATAGTTATGATTATGACTTCATATAAAAGTTGATCAAGAGGGATAGTTTTGATAAAACTAACAATTTACTTATTTAATCTTTATCGATAAATTCAGGTGGTTAAAGGGATTATATGCATTCGTCACGTTTTATTAAATAAAAATTTAATATATATATAACCTAATTTCTTAATAAAGATTCAACTTTGAATTTAAAAATGAAATATTTGTTTATACACAGAGACGAATAAGGAAAAATTATTAAATGTAACTGCCATAATATAAGTGAATGTTTCTAATAACCATTAGATGCAGATTTAAAAGCTGTAACGTTCCAATTACTGCTGAACTATACTCGCTTTGGCGATATAATTTAAGGTTTAACAATGTAAAATTACCATCTACATTCTTTCCTTCTCTTATTTGATAAGTTTTGGAGGAACCGAAAAGCGATGACACGAATGAGAGGAGGACACGTGGGAGGGGTTGAAGAGTGAGAAACTTTTATGGATGGGTGTAGTTTTCTCCCATCAGTAAAAGGAAAAGGGGAGGGGAGAGGTGGGAAAGGGAAGGCACAAGATGCATGTGAAGAAGGGGAGAGTTCACTTTTCTTTTTGCCTTTTTGCATTGGATCACAAGCCTATTGTTTTAACTCACCCCTTCTTACCTACACTTATCTACACTCTCAAATCTAATCCAAACTTGCTTCTTTTTGAGGTAAATTCAAAAAATTTTGAATTTACTTGCGGAAGTTTGTAGCGCTTCAAATATTGCACGTGTTATCTCATTTTCGAGATGTGTATAAACTGGTTTGACGTGAGAAAATTTTACGTAGTAAAAGACTATTTTTAGGAATTGAATATGAGTGCGTTGTAGATAATTTTTAGGTTTAGTATTTTGAATATATAGGTATCCTTCTCAAAATGGACCCATGAAGTTTTAAGAAAATGTCTCATGATATGATTTTAGGTGTTAGGTTATAGAATTAGAGCACAATCATCGAATAAGGTTTGGATCAAACCAAGTTGAAGCCCAAAACAAAGCTTATATGAAGCCCAATTAAACGACCCTAAATGAGAAGCTAAAGAAAGTCACAACAATGAGTCATGCGAATCCTAGTCATTACTCAGGATTTTTCAAAGAAATTTCACTATGTATAATGTACATTGTGGATTTTTGGTGCAAGCCCAATATTCACTTCGTGTATGAATAAGAGACGACCTATACTTTGCCTACATAAAGAAATCTTGATACAACGTTTGAGGTATCCTACAATGGCTTGAATGACAATTGAGATGGACCAAAAGTCATTCGAGCTAAAGTATAGGCGAGGGCAATTTGTAAAGGATTATTTTACGAGACTTTAGACGGAGAGAAAGAAGTAATAGTATATTATTATTATGGATGATGTTAGATCTCCTAGAATTCAATAAAAAAACAGGACGCAGTATATTTAAACAAATATTTGACAATTTTTTTCCTTTTAATTTTCTTATTTCACATTTGTTATGATTTGTCAT
>NW_019104771.1:99468-119047 GCF_001995035.1 Momordica charantia
AGGAGGGGGAGGGAGGGAGAAATTTGAGAATTCACCTATGTTTGGGGAATGACACCATTCTCTTGATTTGCTCTTCTCCAAGATGGTTTACTTTTTAAGAAAACGGAGAAGATCCTGCATTCCACTGGAAACCTCTAAACTTTCTTAAAAGCAGGTACTTTGAGATCCTCACTCTCCTGAAAAAGCAACATTAACCGAACGCGAAACTGGATTACCGATCTCTTTAACGTTTCTTTTGTCGTTATGATCAGCTGAATTCAGTCCCAAAACTCAGGGTGTGGCATTCAAGATTTCTCAAGTTAAGCTGCAAAAGGGAGGAAGACAATATTATTTTCGGAATCATTCGCAGTTGACATCTGGAAACTGCATTGATATGAAAGACTAGGGGCCAGGAAATAACAAAAAAGATTTTCAAAGAGCCTCTCTACTTGAATGAAGTCACCAAAGAGAGATGATGACTTATGATTTGATTGCATGACCATTAAAAAGTTCAAACAAATTGGGGCCAGTTTGTTGAGCACAGCAACTTCTTGCCACGGCTATGTCATCAATAAGATTAATGCTCATCAAACTCATCACTATTTCAAACTACTAAAGTCCGTGCAAATAATTAATTTAGAACTCCATTTTAACTAAGGAGGTTCATAGGGTTTAAAGCAAAATAAATGGAAACTATCACTATCCTTGATACTCCTTAATACTTCCTAACATTTTTTTTTTCACAACCAGCATGGATAATAAAACTTTGATCCAGAAATGTTGCAGTTCAACAGCAATGACCAGGGAGATGAGGAACAAAAGTATAAATATTGGGTAAAGGTCAACTGAAAAGTACCATTACGGCAGTTCCCTTCTCACAAAATCTTGGAATCGAAATGAGTCTTACCATCTGCCCTTCAGGTCCTGGATTAAAAATATATATATATGACAATATATTACCTCATTTATTTAGTCTTTAGGAGAAGCAAATCAGAAATTATACTTGTCAATATAGGAGTTTTAAAGAAAAAAAAAAATACCCTTTATTAAGCGAGTATCGAACTTGTCCTGATTGCCAACAAAATAAACATGAGGACAGCTCTCAATCAGGAAAGGATCTCGGTCAGTGAAAGGATAACACCCTGCAAGATTCAAATAACATAAATACTAATTTGGTAAAGTTGTATATTATTGCAAAACTTTGATAAACTTGTCTGCAATTTAAGCTGTGCAGCTAAATGGTGGAATGGCTATTCAAGAAGAGATTGTTTCAAGTGGCCTATCCACCAACTGAAAATTTGAAACAAGGAAAATCAAAAATAAAAATGGGAAATTTACCAAGAGTATTTGGAGCAGTTGGTGCCAGATGCCTCCATCTCAGTGTCCTCTCCATAAATTCAAGCTTATCTTTAGCCTCTGAGTACTTCTCAAGATCATCTATGTTCTGACCCGATGTTCCAAGAAACCTAAAACAAAAAAACCGTCGATTGAAGTGTGGGGGACTCAAGTTCACACTTAAGACTTAAGAGACAGTTACACTATCGAGCCAACATTTTCAAGTTACCTGAAATTATCGAGCTCAAAGCAATGAGGGTTAGAGCAAGCCCTAAGAGTGTTGTAAGCTGACGATCCAGGAAAAAGGCAATTGTGTAAAGGCTGCAAAGAAAAGGACATTATTGACAAACCAAACTGATATGAACCAAAAAATAAAAAATAAAAACAGAAATACCTGCTGGGGCAAGGAAAAGGTGGCTGGGTCACTGGAACCTGGCATGATGTCAACAGGTACGCCTGCAGCAAGCTAATGAAAAGGACAGCAGATTTACAATCGATTGAAAGGATTTGAGGACAAAGGGAAATAAATTTGATAAAAAGTTAAACTGAGAATCAATTGGATAAGAACCTGATTCAATAGGATATCTAGCTCTTTAAGAGGTTCTATCAGCTTCGTTTGGTCCTTCGTAGATAAATACTGCGGAGAATACAGTATGCATCAGCCAAAAGCTTAACATCACTGATATTACTAGTGTGTAGAGAAAATAATGGAATACTGGAAAATCCTAATTTTCCCAATCCTTATCTATCAAACTTCACGTTAATTTTTGTGGTTTTCTTCTTGGAAGTAGAAAATTGTGTGATTTAATTTTAGCATAGACTGCCCTTAACAATACTCCTAAGAAAACATCAGATACACACATATGTCATGGTCACGTTGGTGTTAGTTGTCCCAAAACATATGTACCGGCATCTTGTAGCCAATTTCTTCCACAGAAATAATTAAATAGCACTGTTAAATGAGAACCATAGTAAGTTCTAATTTGTTTTAAAAAAAAAATATTAAGTTATAATTGGGACAACCATAAATGGAGTTGTTCCATTCAAGGCTCTTCTAAGATTTCAAAAAGATCAGCCTTTCAATTCTTTTACACTCATAAGTATCAGTAATAGCAAAAAAGATACTACACTCGATGAAGGAATTAAACTGATCTCAGCAAAATCTTTAACAGATTGAAACAGACCTGACCATTTAAAACTGCAGAAGGAATTTCAACAGAATTCCCACAGATGACAACATGAACTATTTGAGCTGCAATCCCTTGTTCCTGTTCAGTTTATGGTTCTAAGAAGTTAGCAAATTATGATAAATATCTATAGAGAGAAATAAAGATGAAACCAACCTTCTCATCCCCTAAATGTCCTGTTATATGATCAACAAGGAGCTGAAACTGAAGAGGATTAGAGATGCTGCTCCCAATACTTAGGCCTGACACAAAAACCACGTACTTATCTTCTCCTGCGAAATTTGTTCTTTTTTTAGAGAAAGAAATAATTTCATGGATGATATGAAATTACAAAAGTTGCCTATGAAAGGGATTACAGAAAGCTTTTCCGTTGAAAATGAGAGAAGAAATGCTATAGTTGTGAGAAAAGGGGGACATTTACACCAAGAAACAACCAAAAAGATAATGGCTTCTAAAAACTTATCAAAGGAGGGTTCTTTTCCATTAAAAATGCACTGATTCTTCTGTCTCTAAGTTATCCAAAAGAAGGCTCTGATGACATCCAAAGAAGCTTTTTCTTTCCTTTCTAAAGGGGTATCCCCCAAGAGAAGCCTCGATCAAAAGAAATGGGTCAATTGGAAGGGCAATATACCAGTCGAAATTTGAGAGTTCAAAGACCCAAAAACGTGCAGCATAGTCACAAGAGACAAAAAGGTGCTCTCTTTTTTTTTTTGGGATTCTAAATCAGCCTTGCAAATCGAACACCATTATGGAGAGACAGATAGATCGGGGAATTTCCATTGTAACTTATCATTTGTGTTGATTGTTTTATGGCTCAACTTCCAAATTAAGAGTTTTATCTTTTTGGGATGAGAATCCTTACATACAACTTCATATAGGCTGGTTGGCGGGGATGTGTGCCGTTGACAAAGGTCTTTCATGAGGGACTTTGTGGTGAAGTGACCTCCTGGTTCAAGGTTCCAAAGGAAAACATCTGCAACATGTATGAATGTGAAAGAAGAGAGATGTTGTGAAAAGACTGCTCACTCCTCAATTCTTTCCTGTTTAAAGTTCCTTCTAAACTTCAAATTCCAGCTGCCCTGATCTTCATTCCAAAGCTCGTTAACCACAGCCTCTTTTGCTGAAGACAACACAGAGCAAAGGATATTTGTCATATAAGAGGTCCCCATTCAGCCACGGTTCCTTCCAAAAGGAGATGTTGCAACCATTATCAATCTTGTAAGATAGTCTGTCAAAAACGAAGTCCTGTTGTCTTAGAATGGCTTTCCAAGGGCCTTGCTAAGGATGAAAAACCCAGTCTGTTGTGCCTCGGGGATCTCCCATATTTAGCATAATACTCTCCTCCAAAGGGCATTCATCTAATTGATATATCTCCAAACCACTTTGAAAGCAGCACTCTATTTTTCTGTTTCACATTGTAAAAACCGAGGGCTCCTTCCTCCAAATGCCGAACGACAGTCTCCCACTTCACTAAATGTGAGCTTTTCTTTTCGTTATTTCCTTTCCAAAGTTTTGATGGTGCTGTCAAGGGATGCTGCAACTTTTGTTGGCATGGAAAATAAGGACATATAAAAAGTGGGGAGGTTACTTAGGGTAGCTTGTATGAGGGTGTGTCGTCCACCTTTGGCGATATAGGAATTTTTCCATGAGTGTAGGCGTTTCTTTACTTTCTCAATCAGTGGATCCCGAAAAGAGAGGGATCCATGCTTTCGATTGAGAGGCAAACCAAGATAGGAATTTGGCCAAGAACCTCTTTTGCATACGAATTTCGTAGTTAAAAGTTCCAGCTCTTGGTCTTCTAGATTAATCCCCATATTTCTGATTTCTGATGATTGATAGTCAACACCGATGCTTCTTCAAAGAGACGAACTAGGTTGAACATATTAGTAAGAGAGCGATCTTCGAAGGTGGAGAATAGAATGGTGTCGTGTGCAAATTGAAGATGATGAATATCTATGGAGTTATTACCAACATCAAAGCCTTATGGGAGAGCAATCTGCTGAAAACATCTACCACTATAATGAAGAGGAAGGGTAATCCAAGGCCGACCATTGATGATCACAGAGAAGTTTGTTGAGAAATGCAACCATAATCCATTTTCTCCAAATAGGACCAAAGCCCTTTGATGCAAGAATCTCATCTAGAAAGTCCCAATCGACTTTGTCGAAAGCTTTTTCAATGTCTTGATAACCACACCTTTTCTCTTCTTTCTATTCCAATCATCAATGAGCTAATTTGCTATTAGGCATGCATCAAGGATTTGTCTATATGCAACAAAAGCATATTCGAATTCTGTGATTGTTAGAGGCAATAGAGCTTTGAGTCTTCCCGAGAGGACTCTGGCAATAATTTTGTACATACATGATATGAGATTGATCGGACGAAAATCCCCAATTTTTGGGGCATCCACTTTCTTTGGTATGAGACAAGTCTCATTAAGGCTTGAGTCTATGATACCATTCTTGAAAAGGTCCTGGAACACCCTTATAATGTTTGGTTTGATGGTGTTCCAAAACTTTTTGTAGAATTCAACACTGAAGCCATTGAGTCCCAGGGTTTTGTTTGTGCCTAAATCTTTGACCGCCTTCCAAACTTCTTCCTCCATGAAGGGCCTTTCAATATCTGTACTCTGTTGAGAGGAGATTGGGCTCCAGTCAATTGGGTGAGGGAGGAATGTATTGCCAATCTTCTTGGTGTAAAATCTGTCGGAAAAGGAAAGAAATCCTCCTTCAATTTCAGTTTCATTCAAAAGGCTTCTACCAGATTTGGAAATAACCTCTGTAACAGTGCTTCTTCTTCTTTTGGCTGCCATAATTCGGTGGAAAAAGGAAGTGTTGTGGTCCCCTTTGTGAAGCCATCTGGATTTACACCGTTGTCTCCACATAATCTCCTCCTTTTCTGCTACAGAAAGTAGCTGTGTTTTAATAGATTTCCTACAAGCATTTTGAACCGGTTGAAGATTGAATGATTCCTCCAAATCATCCAAAATAGAGAGTTCTAGCTGAGCTGATTTTTTTGTTGTACAATGTTGCCGGTAGTCTTGCTCCAAGCTTTTATCACAATCTTTAAACCCTTCAACTTTTGGATGAAGCCGTGACCCGGCCAACCTCTCAATGGTGTGTTTGTCAACCAATACTCCACCAAATAGGGAAAAGAACGGTGCTGCAGCCACATATTCTCAAAGCGAAAAGGTGTGGGACCCCATTTGTTTAAGCCAAAAGAAAGGTGGAGATAGAAATGGTACGAAGTGGGATAGTCTAACCTTTTAACAATAGGATTATGAAACTTTTTGAGGAAATCCTTTATTGCCAAAAATCGGTCGATCAGTGTGAGGGAAGGAGTGTCTCTAAAGTCAGGCCAAGTACAAAGGCCATTTGAAAGAGGGATTTCTTGGAAGCCAGCATGTTCAATAAAGTCGTTAAATAGGGATATGTTTCTGGAGGGCCTTCTGTAATTTGATTTTTTCTTGGACCAAAGGATGGAGTTAAAATCTCCTCCCAAAAGCCAATTTTCCATGCGGCCAGAAGAAAGATGGGAAAGCTCTTCCCACTTTTTATTATTAAAAACCTTATACCATAGAGCATCTTACTCCCCTTCATTAAGTGTCATAATCACTTGGGGGGTCGTATTCTTCTGAGGATACGGTTACTCCCTCGTTAACCATCATAACCATTATTTATCTTAGGCCCTTTGGTGAAGAAAATCTCTAAAATCTTATGGATGGTTATTGCAACCTTGATAAGAATCTTGAACACTAACATGAAATAATTAGGGAGGTAAGGTAGGGAAGAACAGCCTAGTAAGAATAATCCTACCCCCCTTTTTTTTTTTGATAAGAAACCTTTGATTAAAGCCACAAAAGGAAAAACAGCCTAAGGGCCGGGGGGGGAAGAGGGATCCCCCACCCAAAAACTAGACAATAATTGCTCTCCAATCTTGCAAAATCATAGAGTGGCTGTAATTACAAAAGAATTTTTTGTGCCTATAGCACCACCAAGAAGAGTGCAACCAAACACTATTACAAAACATATCGATAGATGTGCCTATAATCCTACCCCCTTTTAACAAAAGAATTTTTTGTGCCTATAATCCTACCCCCTTTTAACAACAGGTAACTATACCATTTACCTAGTTTGCCAGAAACTTTCACCATAAATGTTTAACAACCTTCAGGTTACCATGAAGCGAACCCAAGAAATAGCCCTCATAATCTTCACGGTAAGAAATAGCATAGCCTATGGTCTCGAGGAGCAATACAAAAGTGAATTCAGAGAAACAGCCAGTAGTCTCAAAAAGTAGTGCAGAAGTGAATTCAGAGCTATGGCCCATGGCTATTTCTCTATCCACCACAACCGCACAAAATATGTTGCAATTGATAGTGGAAAAATATCGATCAGACAAACATCACCCTTATCTATACACCCCAAGGCTCCAAAATGTTGACATTCTCTTATAAGCTCTACCCATAAACTAATATATAACACAATAATGAACCCTCGGTATGGTTCAGCAACTACACCGATTGAATTATTTGGGGGCAGCAACTGATTACATTAAAGCATAACAGAAATACACAAGTAACCCTCTCTCTCACTTCATTATAATTCAATACTCTTGGACAAATTTATGCTCAAGGCAATAGTAAAGAGTTGTGGGACTGTGCCTCCAAACCCTTCCTATGGCAGTTGTGGCTAGAAAGTAATATGCGATCCTTTGAGGACAAGACGATTTCTTTTGATTCTTTTTGTGATAGTGTTCATATTACGGCATTATGGTGGTGTTATAGGAACATGAATTCTTTTGTAATTACAGTCTCTCTCAAATCACTCAAGATTGGAGAACTATTCTCTATTAGTGTTATTTTGGAAAGGGATATCTTGTCCCTTGTCCTTAGGCTGTTTTTTGTTGTTCCTGTTTTAATGAAAAGTCTGTTTCTTATCCCCAAAAAAAGTACTCTTGGACAAATTTAAAAAGATGGAGACGGTAAATAAGGAAGCGGGAGGTTAATCACATATTACTTGATATGAGTGGCTGCTCTATCTGCGGTGGCAAGCCAGCTTCTAGGATGTCCAAAACCAAAAAGTCACCGACGCAAGTTTCCTTTCCATGCAATGCAACAACAATCCCTGGCACACATATTAGAAAATACATCAACATACTCAAAAAATTGATAACTTTATGCAATTCCTTGAATAAAAAAGTTAATTTTTGGGTCTTCCTCTGCCCCCTACCCTTAGTGTTGTACCTCTTTTTTGTGAGTAATATATACACATGTTTCTTATATAAAAAAAAAAAAGTTAATTTTCCATACAGCTGAACATGCTTTTAAACAAATAATCATAGTTGCTCGAGTTATAATTTGCATGCACAACATGTGAAGACAAACAATACATTTGTTGAAACAACAAATAACAATCCCTGGCATGCGTATTAGAAAATACATCAACATGCTCAAAAAAATTGATAACTTTATGCAATTCCTTAAATATAAAAGTTAATTTTCCATACAGCAGAATATGATTTTAAACAAATAATAATAGCTGCTCAAGTTACAATTTGTATGCACAATATCTGACGACAAACAATACATTTTTGCAACAACAAATACAACATGGATCAACTCATACTAAGTTAAAAGAGAAGTAAGTTCAAGGATGAATAGGTACAACATGTATCAACATGCTTTAAAAATTTGTCATAATTTTATGCAATTCCTTGAGGCTGTGTGAACGGACCTGTAACATATACAGAAGGTAGCACGGCCCCAGAAAGCTTGACTCTCCCACCTTCATCTTCCAAAACTAGTTGATCATCTGGGTGCATAAAGTTATGAGGCTTAACAAGTGGGGTGGCAGATCTCTGTACATTCCATTTAAGTGTCTCAATCCAATCCCATAACACCAAAACCATAAGAGAGCCGTAAAGAGGGTAGTTCACATATTTGTTTGAACTTTGAAGTATATTACCTCCTTTGAATACTCATCCAGAATGGTAGGTTTAAGTTTCATATGCTTGTAGACGGTTCCTATGATGATGCATTCCTTGCCTTCCTCCAATTCTATTATAGTACAAACTGCAAGACATTGTGTTGAAGACAATTTTTTAACTACTCCATAAAACCTATTCCTCTTGAAATTGCTTCAACCTTGAATAGTGATTTAAAGTACAATGCTTAAACAGTCACAACTTACAATGCATGACGAATAACTAAAAAGCAATTCAAAGTAAGGCTTGGTTTAAATCCACCCTAAATTGAATTCAACCACTCCAATAAAAACACTAACCTTTTGAATGTGTTAAGATGCCAAAAGTCGCCAAAAAGGACCAAAACAGATTGAAGGACCACAAAACCAGGAATTATGATGTACCCACTCATCGCACAACAAAATCTACTTCCATCATGACTTCTCATGGCATCAAATAGCTAAATCAAACTACAGCTCACCACAATTTACAGGAAATGTTCTTGGGATAACAAAATAAAGGAAAAAACGAACATAACAGAAACTTACAATAGAAAGAAAAAAGAGCAGACGCTCGCTTATGACATACAAATTGAAAGGGGGAAAACGAATACCTGGTGAATGAGGTTTCCACTTAGAGACGAGTGATAAGAGAATCGTTCTCATCAAGTGGAGTCGAGCAAAGTAAATATGACTAAATAGCTGGCCCCTGTACGTCTCGTTCTGAATATTGTATTGCTCATCCTACAATTAATAAATCCCACTTAAGACACAAAAAAAAAAGGGGTTAAAAGTTCCCAATTCCCGTCCCTTTTCCGGCCTTCCTCAACCTTGGTTAACTCAGAATACGAAAACGAAGCAAAGCAAATAAAATTCCTCGCATTTCCAAAGTAGCCAAGCTGGGCCGAAAAAAAGGCGGGAAAGCCACAACTTTTGGGGATATGAACAACGAACTAAGAAACAGAAGAGGGTGAGAGATACCGATATTTGATAGGAACACTGCTTGCGCTGGAAATTCTTCTCTGAGTCGATTCCCATTGCGAAGAAGAGAACGAACAAGAGAAATTTTAGGTTGCAGATAAATTTTAGTCTTTGGAAGTTGGAACCAGAATTGGTAGGGTAGAACTTGGGAAGTTCTCGCTCCAGTGCTTCAAAAATGGCGGAATTTTCACTCTCTTTCCCCTCCAAAATCGGTTCGGCTTTTTTCTCATTTTTATTTTGGTTGGGTTTTCTCTTGAATTTTGTCCGTACTCCCGCCCGCCTCGCGGGGTTGAAAATCATAGACCCACAGTACAAACCCAATCAACAAAAAGATTGATTTATTTAGATCCTTCGTTTCTTTAAATGGAACCAATAGATAGATTCTCTAAATTTTGGATATCGCTCCCTGTCCCGACTATTCACCGAGATATGAGAATTTGACGAATAATTATACGATTAAGGCACCCTTTCCGATCAAGTCGTTGAAAATAATTAATTTATATTCCTCCAAATATAATCATAACTTTATATTAAAAAAATTATTTTTGAGTAAAAGTACAGTGGATATTAAAAATTTTTAAAAATTTTTAAATATAACACAAATTTTCACTTATATCAGTAGTATATCATCCACTCATATCTTATATTAGTAGTATATTAAATGTATATTACATACCGATGACAAAGACACTCATATAAGTAGTATGTTCAGATGTATATCACATGCATATTACATCAACACTAATATAAATAGTATATTAAATGTATATCACATAAATATTGTCAGTATATCACATACATATATCAATAATTAAATATATTACAAATATATATATCAGTAATTAAATATATTACAAATATATAATACTTGGATGAAGTCATTTTAAAAATTGATATTGATTTTTTTTATAAAATAAAAGTACTATATTTAAAAAAAATTAAATATGATTACTATTTTATTAATTTTACTCAATATTTTTATAGGAAGATGAGGTTGAAAATGCCAATACGAGCATTACTGTTATATTGTTGGACAGTTGAAGTAAGGCCTTTTTAAGTTTTAACCATAAGAAAGAAAATCTTCCATAGCCACACGCCGGGAGTTCATTGGCCAGGGGAGAGACTCTCCGGTACGGAAGCAATGCTGCGGATTTCTCTTCCATCGCCACTCTCCTCCCCGTCTCTCTCTTCTTCGATTCACTATTTCAATCCCCAAATCGCTGTTCCAACTCAAACCAATCGCCTCCAATGGCTTCTCTCCCCTCAGTGTCTTCAATTTGCTCCTGTCGTTCACCGCCGCTTCCTCCCAACACCGTACCTTCCTTGGTTTTGTGCTCGAGGTTGCCGTACAGTGGCCGTTGCAGCCGCAGGAGACTTCTCCGAAGACAGCCGTGTAGAGCTATGGTTCAGCAGGCTGCACAGGGAGCTCCGGCGATTTATGCAAAGGAGATGGAGAGGCTTTCTGCTAAAGAATCGCTTCTGTTGGCTGTGAGTACCAGCGTTGGATTTTAGTTGCTTAAAAATTTGTTGCGCGATGAATTAATTATTGTTTCACTTCAATGATCGTGCAACCTTTATGAGTATGAATTGAACTTTGTGGCACTCCGTCTAGTGCAAGTGTGTTGATCTTATGATGATAGTTTGTTGATCAGTGACATGCGTCTCTGCATCCGTGTTCGTACGGTTTCATTTTCGTAGTATTGAGTTTAATTTTGTTGTTTCTAATGTAGATCCATTGTTTCAGTTCAAAGATTCTGGAGGTTTTGAGGCTTTAGTTACTGGAAAAACAACCGATATGCAGCGAATTGATGTGAATGAGAGGATAACTGGTCTTGAGCGTCTTAATCCAACTCCTCGACCAACAACGTAGGTTCCTTTTAGACTTCTTTTCCCCCTTTCTTTGAATGTATTTTCTATGGGCTTTGGGTGTTTTTACTTGTATGTTTCAGCTGTCCAGGTCTCCTTTTCTGGAAGGTAAATGGAATTTTGAATGGTTTGGATCTGGAAGCCCAGGATTGACTGCTACATTAATATTTCAGTATGTAAATGTTTTTTAAGTTACTATTTCTTTTCCATTGTCACATTGTGAAGTTACACTGATTATGAGAATTTGAGTTCGTCCTGGCTGTGAATATTTATTCTTGTAGGGGTTTTCCGTCAACTCTGGCTAATTTGTCAAAACTGGATGCTGTTATCAAAGATGGAACTGCTAATATTACTGCTAATGTTAAGCTATTAAACTTGGTAATCCTCAGTGCTTGAAACTATATTCAAGTATTCAGTTTTCCGTTGACCTGTATGAATCATTACCTGTGCCATTATTTGTTTGATCAAAAAAAGGGAAAATAAACTCTCGTTATCTAGTTGCTCAGATATTCTATCAGATGTCCTGGCCCGTTTTTAAAAAAATTACGTAGTTGCATTGTCTGTTGAAACAATATGATTTTGTCCACACCGAAAAATCTCTTAGCATAAATTGTGTTGCATTACTCATGCTTGTAATGTAACTTTTTCCCAAGCTGAAATCTTCTGTAAGAGTTTAGATGAAATAAGCTTTTATTGTTTTGTTGCAGCTATTAGACTTAGTTAATTTGATACGGAGGAGATAGATAGTCATTCAGTTGTGTTGTAACTTATATGACTGTTGAATATTAAATCTTGTAGAAAAGAATTATTGCTTTTAATGCTGCATGAAAATAATCTATTTTGTTTGGACTTGTGATATATATATGTGTGTACATATACTGTTGGGGATAAAATTGCATTAAATAAAAAGAATAGATAAGATAGAGAAGATAAGACATCCTTCCCAACATAATAGTTGCTAGGGGTGATTAATTATAAGCTCCAGCTTAGGTTACATAAAAGCACCTCAATTTATTGTAATAGTTGCCTGGGAACAATTACGGAAGTGTGTAGAGAGGGAACTCCAAATAGAAGTTGGAGAAGACACCAACGGAAAAGGAAGTCTTTCTGTGACCTCTCGTGTAAAAATTTCTTCTAAATTTGAGTTCTTCAGTTCCAACATTTTGAACAGTTGAAGATAATATTAACAATTTGTTGTTTAACCTCCCTCCCTCACGTCCCTTCCCCGATGGGGTGGAACGATGCCAAGTGCCATCTCACTGTCAATTTGAAGCCTTTCTCCACTGAAGTTGGTAGTAAGTACAGAGGCAGCCAAGCTAAGATAACTGAACATGGTCATGACAGTTCCTATTATTTCACCCTTCGATGGAGCTTCATACCCTGCCATGTGTATTGTTTTAAAACGTTGAATCAACTCTTATTAGTTTCTTTGCCAGCTAATGTTGTTTTATATTCTGGGATTAGTGGCCTATGATTTAACGTTCTACTACTGGCAAATGCAGATAGAAAGCAAAATTATTTTGTCCACCAAGTTATCTGTGGAGGGACCTTTGCGGTTGAAAGAGGAATATATTGAAGGTATACTTGAAACACCTTCTGTTATTGAAGAAGCAGTACCACAACAGGTAAAAGGTGCATATAATCAGGCTGTAAACACAATGCAGCAACTTCCAGTTCCTATCAAAGATATCATGGCTGGCGGGCTAAGAGTTCCTCTAAGTATGATTCTTTTTCATGATTTATTTTATTTTGTCAATTAATTTAAGCTTACAATAAATCTCCATAGGTAGATTATTTAGGTAATTCGAAATCTAGTTACTTTCTCAAACATTATTGAAATGGTGACTAGATGTTGTCTATTAACATTTTGGGAATTCTGCTTTCACCTTTTATCCTATGATGATTGTTTTCCGTGTTGATCTTCCTTTTCTAAATATAGCTCAGTTCTTTGTATCTGCCTGTTGATGTACAGCCTGGGGAATCAGCTCCTGTTCCTTTTTTCAGATTATTTTCATTCTTCATCCCTGGTTATTTGATTGCTAATATTATATTTATTTCATCCATCCAATATGGAAAGCCATTGAGAGGTCCTGTTGCTTTCATAAATTCTACTGTTCTAGCCATTCTGGACTTAACATAATCTGAAACTAAGTCTTTTAATCAATGACTTTTAGTTTGATATTTTATCTATTAGTCACGGTAAAACTGATTGTGAAAACACAAAGCTTGTGGCTCATTAATTCTATAAGTTTGAATATAGTTTGTGCAATGTCTAAATGCGTTTTATCACATCAATTGTAATTATGAAACGAACTTGTTAGTAAGAAAGCTATATTCATTCATCTAAAGGGAGAAGTCGTGGTACGAAATTTGAGGGAGATGAGGATTCTCCTTAGCATAAGCCCAGGACTTTTGAGATTATCTTTCAATTAACATTCACTAAGAAAGTTAAACAGCTATGAGAATCCTTGTAGCAATTTAAGTTCCAATCATTAATATTATAGTTTGACATTTTGGACTCTGCGTAGCAAGTCTGAAAAGATTTCATGATCTTGGATGTTTCTTTTCATGATCTTGGATGTTTCTCATCTGATGCAATGGGATGGGTGTTAAGTTTTATCATGTTTTGATAGCGTCACATCTGATCCTTTCTTCTCTCATTTGATGTTAATTTCCCTTCCAGCATATGCTGTATTAAATACAGAATCAATAATCTTAGAAGCGAACAAATATGAGCTCTATTCTAATTGTTTTGTCTCCGTGTTAAAGCTCTTTACCTTTATGCCTGCAGATGGATCTTATCAGAGGCTCCTCATGATTTCTTATCTCGATGAAGAAATTCTAGTAAGTACTTTTCTAATTGGATCACAACTTCCCATCATCTGTTTTATTGATCATGTTTAATTTTGACGGCCGAGTTGGTATTTTTATTTAGTACAACTATGAATACACAGCGCTGTCTTTTGAACTTGACAATGACTTTCTGATAGGAAGGAAAAGCTTCACTTATTCTAGAAGGAATAGGAAGGAGAATATATAACGATTCAAACAAACTCCTACTGAAAGAACAAGAAAACTATACAAGGAACAAAATTTTCACTATCCGCCAAACATAATGAACATTGAAAATGATTTGAGCTCCAATAAAGAAATCTTCATTGCAGCCTCTCCATCGTATTGAGACACTCCCTAAACGTGCTGATCAAACAAGTTCCTTTCCAAATCTTTGAACACAACTTAACATCCAAAATCCTAGCATCATCATCACCCAATTTGTAAACCAGTGACCTCACCGAAAGCAACACTTGATTCCAACACAATCAAACTTGTTTGTCTATACCTTTATCCAAACATAACCAACCGTTTCCAGCAACAACCTGATGGGAACGTGGAGCCACCTTCCATACGGTTTATTTACATTCGAAGAAAGAAAAGCAAAACGAAGAATGATGATGGGGATGAGAGAAGTTAGTTAGCCTTTTCCAGAGGCCGTGCACTAGAGTTGCCCCCAATTCCGTAATAGGGGGTCATAGGAGGTCACACAATAGGTCGTGAGGAAGGGATATTTCTAGAGGAGGGAGTCGGAGAGTTACTCTTTGAGAGAGGAGAGTTCTCGGCCTCTCGAAGAGCTGAAGATTCCTTGTTTTGTGTTGTGATTAATAGAATATTGTTCAATAGGCCTATCACAACCTCAACTCATTTTCCTATTCAAATTTCTTCTAGTATCAGTGCACAACTCACTCTCTTTTTGACTTTATCCACCATCACATTGTAAGACATTGAAAACTTCCCCAAAGCACCACCATCTACTCCCACTTTCCTTTCCCATTATACTTCCATCCACTGAAAACCAAAGTTGGTCGTTAAAATCTTTGAAATATGAAATTGTATTTGAAAGGTTGAAGAATCTGAATAGTGAATAATTATGAAAATGGTTTGGGATTGGTACAGATTGTTAGAGATACTGCTGGGGTGCCTGAAGTTCTCACAAGGTTGGATTCTCCTCCATCTCCCCTGGAGCCAAACGCAACAGACTATGAAAGCTAATGTCATTTTTTTTCTTTGCATTTTGGTTTTAATCAAATCCCATTTCTCTCTCTCTTTTTTTCCTTTTCACTTTATGAATAGTGAATACAGAGCAATTAACGAGTTCTTTGGTGCCATAGAACAAATCCAAAAGTGAAAAATTCAAGGAGGGTTTATTTATATATGCAATTCAAGAAGTGAATTTTAAATAATGGCTCAAGTGTAAAATAATTATTTGATTTTAGGATAGAAATAGAACAAGCTAGGGTCATGGATGGCTTCTCCCTTGAATAAATGGAAGAATCTTTGTTTTTGTTCTCTTCGGATCATGTTTTAAGATTATGGTCTCTAATGTTTATCTCTTTGCTTCAAAAATATTGCACCTCTTTGAAAATAATAATAATAATAATAATAATAATAATAATAACAACAACATTGGTTGTATTAGAAATTCAAGTACTCATGAAATAAGCAAGGTATTAAATTGCCATCCACGAGTTGACATTTTTACATCTTTAAGTAGTTGGATGTTGACATAAGAGATGAATAAATACTTATACACGTTTGATAAAAAAATCTATATATATATATTATTAATGTAGATAATATTGAATAAATGTTTATTTGTTAATTTAAATATAATTTTTTTATGAATTTTAGAATTTTATGATTTTTCTAGAAATAGTTATAGTTGTGAGATAAACATGACTCTTATCCAAATTGTCTGCACGTATCAAAACTTGTTTCAGGGTGTTCCGATTGCAGTAAAACTGTTTTTTAATAATTGAAATTTTGAAGTTAAAAAATTTATCAAACTCGAATCCTATTAAAATATCATGAATAACAATATCTGAGCTATAAAAKCGATTCATCGTCGAGAATTGAATAGTATAACATAGCAAGATCTTTTATCCATACCGAATTCAAACAAAATGGGATTCTTGATGCAATCAAGAATTTCTTTACTTTTTTTTTATTTCTAATTTTTTGAATTCTTTCTTTTCTAAACAATAGCAGCGAAATTCAAAAAAGGAAAAGTAGGGAGGTTCGAACTAAACTCCGGTTCTTTTTTTTGTACTAATCAAATTTTATTAAAAAAATAAATAAATAAATAAACTAAACTTAAACTTTCAAAAATTATTAAAGCAATTTCAATAACTAAACGTATAATTTTCTCGGAAATAAAAATAAAAATATAATTTATTGGTCTCCTATGAGTGTTTCAATCTCAAACACTTTGTGGCTTCATCCCCTAATCTCTCATGGTATACATTTATTCGTACCAATTACTTTTTACACATATTTTATCTCAACGATTATTTTTAGAACAATATTTAAGTATTCATCAGTCAACACTCATCTTTACGATGATCATTAATAAAAAATTGACAACTTTTAGTATAAGAAAAATAATAAAATAATCTTCTTTCATATTTTTTCTCCTACTTATCAAAAATTTAATATGGTTAATAAAAAAATAGGTGCTGGATCGTGAGCACTAAGTATTTTTCTTATTTATTTTCCCAATCTCTCTCTTTTAACACATTTTCTCCTACTAGTTTCTCAATAATGCTACACATGTTCTCTACTCAATTTACAAATCTCTCTCCTCATGCACTTTCTCTCACTAATTCCTCTCTATCCATACAAATTATCTTACTAATATCTCTACACATACTTTCTCTCATTACTTTATTTATTATTTTTACAATTTTACTTGTTTCAATTTCATAAAAAAAATTATTATTTTTAATCTAGTGTAAATACTACTATTTGAAAAGAAAAAGACACATTTTTATTTTATATATATATATATAATAATTATCTTGTCGTGGATAGCTTGAGAAGTTTGTTTCCATATCTTCTTTTTTTTTTTTTTCTTGGCCGGCTTCATAAACAGGCGGCAAATCAATCTTTATTATTTTTATTTATGTGAGATAAAACAAAAGGATCCCATACATCATACATAATCTATAAATATTAGAATTAGCATACTCACAGAAATTTTAGGAATCATGACATATTATAATACATGTAGGCTTAAATACTATCTTTCCGCTGTTTATTTCTTCCATGTACTTTCACAATGTCTATTTTATAACAGAAAAAATATTGTTCTGTCTATGAATCTGAAGAACTTTTTTCTTGTCTACTAAATTTTTTTTTTAATTATGTATTTAAAAATGTAACCATTTTACTCACTAAATTATTTTTGAAATGTAGTTATAAATTTATATTAAAAAGTTTTCATTCTATATAAAATTTGTATTGAAATTTTGCAAATAGGAACCAAATCAGTTATTTTTTAAAAGTACAAAGACCAAAACCGATGTTTTGAAAGTACAAATACTAAAATAAATTAAGTTTAAAGTATGAGGGTCAAAACAAGAATCAAAATGAACCAAAATCAAAATACATTACGGACACAGTATTTAAACCTAATACCTTATATTGTACCTAATAATTGAAACTTGTTGTGTTTTTTACACAATAATTATTCAATATTCAATACAATATTTGGATTATAACAAAAATAAAATAGTAACTACCATTGAAATTTGTAACATGGGCTCAACTATTACGACATTGGTATCCTCCCTCAAGGAAAAAAAAATAGTAAAAAAATCTAGTTTTATAGATCCATGGTTTTTAATTTGTTACTTCAAACACGATCTATTATCGTTCATGTTAGCTTCTATTTACTCACATACGTTAACACCATTAGTATATTATTAGTATGACGCACGTTCTCAATTAGTCTATTTAATCGTCTTCTTATTTATGTCAACTTAGTTAGAATTTATCCAATGAACAAAACTATATCATTGTTTTTCTAGTGACATTTGCGACATGAACGAAATAGGATAATTATCGAAAGGAGTTCATGAATTAAGATAAGTTAAAATTACTCTAAAAAAATTGCTATGGTATGAGATTCGGTAATTAAAAAACTAGCCCAATTCTTATCTCTCATTATATTATTCTCTCTCCCTTGTTATTCTTTTCGTCATTCATTTAATAAGGAAAAAAAAGGGCAAATGAGAGGAAAGGCATATTTGAACGTATTTAATAAATTGATTTTTAAATTCCCAAAATAGTTGCATATATAGCCATTGGGAGGCGACTTATATTCTTTATATAATTTAATAATTATATATTAATACATGTAATTCTTGCAAGAAAAGGAATTAATTATTTAAGAATTAATGTGGATGAACACGTTCTAGCTTGATTTGCCAACCGATTTAATTAATCAACTTAATTAATTTTTCCTTGATAATGAGCACTTTGAAAAAGACATTAGCAACTGCCACCATCCATTGGGAATAAACAAAACAAAATTTTATCTAATTTCCACGTTAAAACTGCAAATATGTTCAAAAATGAAAAATGAAAAATTTTCCTTTTTTTTTTTTTTGTATTTCTACATTTTGTTTGATAATATTTATGTGGTTTTTAAAAAATTATGTTTGTATGGTAAAAAGTTGTTAAAAAAAGAAAAAGAAAAAATTATAATGCATTTTTTTAATGTATTGAGAATCTCTGCAGGTTTTGAAAATTAAAACCCTTATCCATAACCATTTTAAAATATAAACTTATTTGTTTATTCCTTTTTTACTTATATTAATGAATTCTTAAATAAATTTAAAAAGCAAAGATTAATTTCTAAAACTATTTTTTAGTTTATATAAATTGACTAAGATGTTAATTTTTTTTTCCTAAGAAATGGATTGCATAACAAACACAAATTATATATTATAACATGCTTATCAAATGACCTTAAATTTTCCTATTTTTTTGAAATGTAATTTTTATTTGTTAAAATTCTGTTAAAGTTCACAAAATGTTTCAAAGAACGGAATAGTATATAATTTTATTGTTTTCTTTTTAAACAAGACAGAGGATGAACCTCCGACTTCTAAAGATATTGTAAATTTATTATTTTTTGTGAAAGGAAAATTGTAAGAAAAAATTGTAATTAAGCAACATTTTATTCACAACCCTAATGTGATTTTGCGAATAAATATTGTTTGTTTATTCTACAAAATAGAAAACAAGATTATTATGCTAAAGAGGACCAATGAAGGGCATAGGAGACAAATAAAAAAATTAAAAAGAAAGGGAAGATCAATCAATCAATTAATTGCTTGGTTAAACAAAACTGGAAAGCCTAGGAAAATTTAGAAAAGGAAAATAAAATGTATTCTCCACAAAGGCACAAACAAACCATTTAATGCCCAA
>NW_019104771.1:134415-144434 GCF_001995035.1 Momordica charantia
TAATTAATTGAAAGAATGAGAGCATTTGATTTTGTTCAAAAAAAAAAAAAAATAGAAGACATGATTTGTCTAGAAGAAATGTAGTTTTATTTTATTAAAAAAAATTATACTCAAACGACTTAAGAAATTATTTTGTAAAGAATTTTAAAAATCATGAAATGAAATAACCCTATCATATGTTAAGTAAAAAGAGTTTTCAAATTATTATTATTAATAATAAGTTATAGTAAGAGTATTTGAGTAAAGAGAGTATTTTAATTAATTCTACACTTTGGAGGGCCAAAAGTATTTATTTTTTAAAATCTAAAATTTTTGGTAACAAATAAAAATCATTTTTAAATAATTAAATTGATTTTAAATAGAGCAACACTTGAAAATGATTCTTAAATCTACAGCTAACCTGGATGCGGTGAGGTTCGAGGAGCCGACCTGGGAGGTCGGCACGGTAGTTTGGCGAATAAGGCGGCCACATCACTTCGTCCCTTAGAGCGAGGGTCGAACTGGTCACTATCAAGGACCAGTGGTTATTCAACAGGCCCCTCTCCGAACACCAGATTACACCGATGGGACATATATCAATCCAACTACCGCTATAAATACACCGTTCGCCCACGATTCCAGGTATGAAAAATATGTTTGATGCTTACCTACCAAGCTCGACTTGAATACTAACTTGGGCGTCAGAGTGGTTGCCTCCTTGCAGGTACCCCAGAAAACCGTCCAAGTGCTCTCGGCCGACCTACGAGGTCGCCTTCCATACCCTGACCAAGTTTTTGCATCAACATTAAAAAATGATCGTGAATCAATCACTTTAGACTAATTTTATAATAATGTTTTCTAAAAAGAAAAACTTTATAATAATTTGACATTAATAGAATTGTCCTTTAAGATAATGAGTCAGGGCATTGAAACTTCATATATCAGTTGAGGTCTTGAGTTTAAGTCCTACGCTGATCACCAAGTCATGAGATTCTATCTCAAAATCAATTGACTATGAGAGGAGTAGTCTATGTCTATTATAAACCATTGTTAGGTCCCTTTTCTTTTCAATGTGGGATCCTTAACAACGACGACTCGGGAGTAGATTTCCCACTGACAGAGGGACAGTAGGCAACAAAGTTGCTTTGTATACTCCTTATACTAATCTTTCTATAATCATATGTTAAACCTACAAACAAACACAAGTTACACAAATACTCTAAATTTTAAATAGCACAAACATACAGATTATATGAACTCATACTTTTCGCCTTTTAAAATCATGAGCTAATTAAACAAGTCCTTCAGAATTTAATGATATTAATGAATATTTATCATCATTTACTTTGTAATAACGAAGACTCATTAAATCTTAGGCAATCACGACTTGATTTTGTAATTTTTTTTCAAATCGATGAAGGAAAATGACAAATCAAATTTTAAAATAATTGTTTGGAAACTTGATCTTTTAGGATACAATACAAGTTTAGTCTTGATTGGATGTGCGATCAAAGCCTCGTGGATGGTCCTTTTGATCGAAGTGAGAATTTGGGAATGCAGTCAAAGTTCTGCTAGGAAATGAAAAGATCTTGGGTATATAAGTTGGAGACACTATCTCTATATATAATGAGACATTTTGAGTGATACCAAAAGCAAAACCGTAAGGATTATATCCAAAGTGGGCAGTATAACTCTAAAAATCTCTGGTTCAACTATTCAACACGCAATTATGCTTTGGTGAAGATGAGCAGTGGCGCACGGATAAAGGTGATGTGCGGTGTCTTTAAGGGGAAGCTCAGTGGTATTTTGTTTGAGGAGAGGATTGTTATATGTGCCACCAAAGTCCCACCAAATGATTCTTTAATTGAAGTGAGGATTGTTTGTTGAAAATGCGATCAAGGTCTAATACACAAAATTCATGTTGGGTTTGTAAAGAAGTACAAACAAAGTCTCACATTGACTAGGGAATAGGACAATGTATATAAGATAGGACAATTATCTCCATTGGTATGAGGCTTTTGAGATAAATCAAAAGTAAAACCGTGAGGGGTATGCCCAAAACGAACAGTATCATACCATTGTGAAAATACCTAGGTAACGTTGTACTCAACAACTCAGTGGAAATACGCAATAACTCGTTAATATTTATCCAAGTCTAATGGTGACCACAAGATTTTTTGCAACTTTGACCTTTTGCTTCAACTTTGATTGGTGAATATGTTCAATGTGTGCACTCTCTCTAAGCAACCATTTAAGAAAGTCACCTAACTACATATAGTTATATAGAGGGACCTATTGAATTCTACTCTAAAAGTAACACTCTTTTAAGGTCTCAAACTCTACCCTCCCTAGCTCTCTGACTTGTCATTCCCTCTATCAAACTTTTCGCACTAGAATCCACGACAAATAATTCAAGTATTCGAGTATCATTCAGTGAATAAGAGTGCACTTTTTGCAATCGTTAAACTCACAAGAGAAAACAAGTTCTTAGAATTTAAAAATTTTACATAAATTCTAACAATAACAAGAACCTTTAAAGTCGTGGTTACAATTCAAGAAATATATTGAATGTAGTGTCGTGTTGAAATTATGATAGAAAAATTAGATTGAAAAATGAAATTAAAAGACCAAAATGATTACTTTTTAAAATTGCAAGTGAAACATTTTTAAACTAAAGGTACCAAAATGAACTAAAATTAAAAATACAGATACTAAAATAAACATTTTAAAAGTAGAGAAACAAAAATGAACAAAAATTAAAAGTTAAAAGTAGACTGGACTAGTATTTTAACTAAAATTTTTTATCTATTATCTACACTTTTTTTTTCTGTGAGACATTTATATAAATAACATAAATAATAAGTATTTAATTTAAAATATAATAGAAATTAGTTTAAAATTTTACAAAAATAACATAATCCAAATCAAACTAAGTAATATAAAATTATAAAAAGTCGTACTTCTACCGTATTTGAAAAAAATATGAAAAGTTGTGACATTTTTTATATTAAATTTATTCTATATAGTGAAATTTCTCAATTTTTTAACTCTCACTTATTTCGTCATATTTACACATGTTCCCTCGTAATAAAACCTGTTCCTAAAAACAGACTGATTATAGAGGTCAATTTTATCAAAACTCTTACACCAAAATCAAATATATATTATATATATTGATGTATGGTATATAAAAGAGGGACTATAGAAATAGCACAAAAGAAATTTGTACTTTTACATATAATATTAAATTTAAATTTTTTACAAAAATGACATAAATTACAAATTTATACAACAACATGAAACCGGATAAAAACCACCTTGATGATATTTTAATAAATATATATTTATTTCGTACAATTAACTTATTACTTTCCCTATATAAAATAAAAAAAATTAAAGACAAACTTTTTCTCTATTTTTGTATTTTTCTCTTTTAAAATTCGTTTACTGTNTTTTAGTTTCTTTAAATTAAATATTTTTTAATTTTTTGAGAAAATAATGTTCTGCTACATGGTAGAAATTTATCTTTTTTTATTTTTCCCTTTATTTTTTCTATTGTTCCTATTTAATCCTTTATTTTTCTAAAATCAACAAATTATCTTTTTTAGACTAAAAAAGTATTATTTTAATTGATATAACTCTCCTTTTATTCTTCTAACTTTTCAATCTTCTTATTCATTACACAGGGGTCCTTCTTCCCCTAAATCTTTTCATTATATCTATAAATAATCCATAATAAATCACAAATCTATATCGACTAATTGTTCTCGTGTAGCATCTTCATGCTTTTGTAGAAATTTCTCGATTTCAAAATGTATCAAATCCATAATAGAAAATGCATGTCCCAACCTTCTCCCCATCCCCGATTCCATTTTTTAAATAATTAATATATATTTATTACATTTTTTTTATATTTGAATTCTAAAAATAATTAAAAACAATTATAAAATCGCTAATTTTTCTCGAGAACATCTCTCGAACCCAAGAACGAGGTGGAGACGGAGATTAAAAATTTTGACGAGCCTGAGAATGAGGAAGAACATCCTCACTCACACCCACACCATTGTTTACTCTACCCTACATAAAATTTTCTCTCTCTAGTAATATTTTCAATTTTCTAACTTTCTAAAAATAAAAAACTAAAAATGGTTATCAAACATGTTTTGGTTTTTGTTTAAAAAAAATTAAAAAATAATTATCAAACGTATATGGTTTTTGTTTTTTAAAAATAGAAAACTAAAAATTAAAAATTAAAAATAAGAAAAACCAAAAATCAAGAACTAAAATGGTTATCAAAGGGAGGAGGGAGGAGTCTTGGAATGATAATAGCCTTATAACATATCAATGAACCTTTTCTCTTTTTTTTTTTCCTTTCTGAGAGAATCAAAGAAGGAAATCGTTCCATTTGATAAAATCAATTAATTATCCTCTTTCCTACTCAACTTTGGAATTTCTTCGTAATAACTTATTTTGTATTCTCAGAAAATGTTAGCCACTTGTCACATCAGATCCAATATGTCAATAAAATCAAGGGAAGTTTTGTTTTTGGTTTATAATTTATCTCCAGTTCTTCCTTAAAAGTTAAAACTCAATTCTCAAATTGAAGTTTTCTAAATGTGTTTATTTGGATTGGATGTTTATGGAATATCTTTTAAAATATACTCAATTTTCTAAGAAATATTGCTAGAATATTAACACGCCTCGAGACAAAGCACTATTGTAAGAATGTAGGTACATGTATATCTATTATCTTTTCCATCGTCTTTTCATTCCTTAACTGATGTGAACACTTCTTACAAACTCGACATAATTCGTGAGATGTGTTTGCGTTAATAATTTCGAATAAGTAAAAACTTTATATGTTAAGTTAGGCCAAAAATGAATTTTGGTTGAATCAACCCATTCAAACTCATTATTATTTTTTAAATAATTTTATTTTACTTACCATAGAAGAATATATTTATTTTAATCTTATTTGCATTATTTTTTGCACAACTTTTAAAAGTACTTTTTTAAATCTTTTTTAGTGTAATTTTTCACAAAATATTGACATATAAATCGTGATTCACGGCTAGAAAATATGTGAGTAAATGTTTAAGTCAACGAGTAAATGTTTAAGTCAACGCTAACATTGTTGAGTAGTAATATACCTCCAATCAAGAGACTGTGCCTCCCCAACATGTTGTAAAAAAAAAGTAAATATTTAATATATTAGTATTTATTTTTTATTATATAATATTTTGAAGGAATAGCCTTGAAAAATCCGAATCTGACCCAACCTATAAATACCGTAGATGGTAATGCGTACATTCCAACTTAACTATATTTATCTAAGATTTAATAATAACCAAGATGGATCAAGCCTCGTATTCAGATTTTTTTGCAACTACTTTTCGAAATTAAAGTTAATTTTTATATGTCTAAGTGTTATCTTGATCGCTGTATCTTTGCCTTTTGTTCCTTTGGTCTTTCTACTTTTAATTTTTGTTTATTTTAGTCCTATACTTTGAAAAATATATGTTTGGTCATACGACCATTTTAATTCATGTTTGAAAAATTTTAACACAAATTTTATTCACAAGGAAAACGCTTTAATATAAATTTATTGTTACATTTCAAGAAATTTCAGTGACTGGAGTCTTTAAATTATGACCAAAAGAAATTAGATAAAAACGAAAAATGAAAAAACCAACATGGTCACTTTTTAAAAATATAGGGATTAAAACATGTTGAGTTTGTAAATAGTGCAAACAAAGTCCCACGTCGGTTAGGAAAAGAGGTGGTCCATGGTATATAAGGGAGGACAATTATCTCCATTCGTATGAGGTCTTTTTGGTGGAACCAAAACCAAAACAGTGAGGGTTATGCCCAAAGCGGACAATATCATACCATTGATATGTCAACCACCTCTAAAACTATGGTTAGATTGGCGATCCAATATTTAATTTGTAGGCTCCCTTCATCAAAAACTTTTTCAAAAGATTCTAGACTATTCCTATTTCAAAGTCGGGCCATCCTCTTTATCCGCATTGGACTCAAGGACATCAGAAGGACATACATCTTGGTTGGTTTCACCAGGCGTATTACGGTTTTTCATCGAGGTGGTGGATCGAAGCGATTGTAGCGAAGAATTGATCTAAAATAAAGCACTTCATCTATGGGCATTGTAGGGAGAAGCAGGGCTCGAAGAACGAGCCGAGCCGTGCAAGAATGCAGGGATATGGCAAGTAAGCAGTAAGATTCTCTCTTGTTGACCGACTACAACAAGCTCGCGACTCTAATAGAAACAAACGGTAAGCTATACTTATCAAAGTTGGTGAACACTTCTGTAACCTTAAAAGAAAATAGTGCTCGATGAAACGATCCTGATTTCACACTATGTTGTGGACTAGGAAGTAAAGTGTTTTATAAATTTAAAAACAAGAATTTGAGATTCATTAACCTCTCTGGCATGCAATCTAAAAAAATATTCCAACAGTAATTACCACATATTTGAAAATATGAAGAAAAAAATTCTTGTTTAGAACTTCAAACTCAGATCAAGATTAGATAGATTTTTTAAGTTGTCAAATGATATTTCTGATTAAATATAATAGTTAAATTATAAAAACATCCTTAAACTTTAAAATTCTGTCTATTGTTTCGAAAGTTTCGATTTATATATATATTTTTTTGAAAGGGAGTTTCGATTATACTTGTTATCCTAAAGTTTAAGAATACGATGGAAATCACCTGTACTCTATTTTTACAATTTATTATTCGCGTTATATTTTCATTTTCTTTTTAACATAAAAGTTTACAAAATATTTTTTTTAAACAATTTTTTATCTTCCTGTTTTTCATGAAGCAAAAAAAAAAAAAAAAAAAATTGTTCATGTTCAGTCTAAATTGCAATATTTTTTAAGTTCAACGGAAGAGTGAATGATCCACTCTTCATGTACCAAGGGTCCAACACATAATTGAACAACGATCCAGAACAACAAAGAGATAATTATCTATTCTCATTTTTCCTTTCATTTTTAAATTCCTTTATTATAAAATAATGTTTAGCTATACATTTACTATTTTGTTTTTTCAGTATAATTTTATAATCATGTTTTCTGGGTTAAATATTTGTTTTAGTTTCTGTTGGAGTATTTTTTTTAAAATTTAATATTTATCTTCAATACAATTTCTTAAATATTTAGATATATTTCAATTTTCTCAATCATATCAACAAATGTTAAAATTTATTGATTACGAACCTACATAACATATACTTAACGAATCGATATAAATTAGGACGAAAAAACTCGATATCTATAATAATTTATTAATAATGTTTTGATTATATTTTTAAAAATTAAACTCCTTGTTACATCTACTTTTAAAAAATATTTCTAAAACCTAAGTCAAATTTTGAAATTTTAAAAAATAGTTCAAAATTTTATTTTTGTTTTTTAGACTTGACTTAAAAATCAAAATTTTGTTTTTAGAAAATGTGAAAACGTATTAAAAAATTGTGAACAAATCCAGTATAATTTTTAAAATTAAAAATTAGAAAAAAATAAACAATTATCCATTGAGACGTTAGAAATTTGAGAGATTTATATAAATTCACAAATTATTTTGTCGTGTAAATTTGATATCACGAATTTTAATATATTCACTATCAACGAATATCTAATTTTTATTTTTATTTTTATTTTTAACTTTTTACCTTTTACATGAAGGTGATTGGTAGCGATTAAGTGGCGAAATAGTAAGGATGACGCGTGCGTGGAGCCTTTGCTGCTTCGAATTGCCACACATCTTCCGAACTCGCCACGTCACATAAAAATTACCACGCTAACCAGAACCCCCGCTCTCTTGCCACGCGCGCTCCACGTGGCATTCTGAATTGGACACGTGTCCCCGAGGCGTTATTATCCCGAAGACTATTTAATACCCGCCGGTGATTTTTGTAAACGACGGAAAACTTTCAGGAAAAAGAAAAGAAAAAAAAAAGTGTGAAATAAAAAACAAAAATGCAGTCAGGAAGGAACGCAGCGGAGTCAGCGAAGGAATCGGCCGCCAACGTGGGAGCTGCTGCCAGGGCTGGCATGGACAAAACCAAAGCCACCGCCCAAGAGAAGGTCCTTTTTTGTTTTTTATTTTACATTTTAATTAGTAATTACTATTTTTTCTGTTTTTAAATTGTTTTCTTTATTTATTTTAAAAACTAAATTTATAAAATACTTACTTTTACGATAAGGGATATTGCAGTGGATGGCAAAAATTGAATTTCAATTATTTTACAAAATTGAATTTCAATTATTTTACATTTTAATTATTATTTTATCTGTTTTTAAATTTTCTTTATTTTTTATTTTAAAACTAAATTTATATTACTTTTACGGGTATGCAGTGGATGGAAAAAAAATTATATAATTTCAGAATATGTTATTTGTTTTTTGAAATTTTTAATAGAACATAATTAGAATTTTGATTTTTGGAATGTTCCATTATTCCAATTTTATTTTGTTTATTTTTTTGAAATATTGCGGGCAAAATTTTGTCACATTTATTGTACTTGTACCTATGTTAATAGTTTATTAGATACTCATATCACATATTTTTGATATATTAGACTAGGTAATATCATCAGCAACATTATATTATAGATATATTATAAATTTTTATCATTTTAAAGTTAGACCTGTTTTTTTAAAAAAATACTATATTTGAAAAAATTAATGGGCTGATATTTTACAAATTTTAGTGAAATATTTTTTTTTGGGTCATATTTGTAACATCTCCCTACTTTGATCTATTTTTAAATAATTCATCTCTCCCTACTTTTATCTATTTTTAAATTAATGGATGCTTTATAATTAGCTAAAAACAAACCTCGATGAATTAAAGTGAAATAAATTTGAAAGGATAACTGGATAAGAATGAAGATGGGATTATTCCTAAACAATATTTGTCTATATTTAATGGGCATTCAATGGTTGGGGCTAAAAGTGGAAATTAACGTCTAAAAGAGAAATATGATTAATTATTAATCACTATAAGCTTTTAAGCACGATATAGTAGTTCAAAATACGATCAATTATCAATTAGTATAACGTTTTAAACACTATATTTTCGTGGTAGTTTAAAATGTTCTTAACATTAATATAAAATTAGTATAAGTTTTTAAATTATAATTTTTAAAAACGTCTACAATATATATGTATATATAGTTTCTGAAAATTAAATTGAGGTTGGAAATTTTGAAATTTATGATAAATAACAATAGATCCAAACCGTGCATAGCTCAAATGGTTGAGGCACCTATCTCTGACTAAAAGGTTATGAGTTCGAACCCCAATGTTATACTAAAAAAACAATAGATCAAATTTATTTTCTATTTTTTGGAAATTAAATAGATTGAAATTATTATTAGAGTTGAGCTTGACAAAATAATTAAATAATTGACAGGTGGACAAAATGCGGGCCCACGACCCGGTGGAGAAAGACATGGCCGAGGCGAGGAAAGAAGAGAGAATCACCGAGGCAGAGATCAACAAGCAACAAGCGCGTGCAGCCCACGCTGCCGAGAGACAAGCCGGCACCGGCACACTTGCCGGATTAGCCACCGGAACCGGGACTGGGGTCGGACCGACCACCGGCACCGGAACTGGAGCTGGGACCCGCACCCTAGGTGGCACCCAACCTTGAAGCGCGTGGCTTGCACGTGTGGTGTGATGAGTGGGATGGAGAGTAGAATGTCTGGCTTTTTTTAATTTTAATAATTAATGTCGTTTTCGAGTAAGTAATTAAGAATATGGTTGGTGGAGAAGTGTACGGTTAAAAGTTATTGTATATTGTAATATAAATAATAGCCTATTAGATTGGATAAGTACATTTTATTTTTGCTGATGATTTTGGTATGTTTTAAAATATTATGCCCAGTAAAACTTACAAGTGAGTATTTCATATTTTTTCAAATAGATGCATAAATTTTATTGAATGGTAAAATAAATTTAATGCCCGACAATTAAAGAACAGATTTTATGGACTTCCATTTTTTCTTC
>NW_019104771.1:145394-164962 GCF_001995035.1 Momordica charantia
TGTTATTTGAGAAGGCTCCACGTCGGATAAATGTTTATGGACCATCAGTGTCTTTTTGGAGCATGTTCTTTTATGGGTCGATTTTTGGGACCATCCATGTAATTTTCAGGGCATGTTCTTTTAGGAATTTTATTATTTGGTGGATTTAATTTTACCTATTTTTTTGGACGGAGTACCTATTTTGTTATTTGCTAGAAGAATAAAATTTTCCTAAAAATTAGTGGATAAAGATATTTATTACTATTTCTAAGGTTGATGGTTCGATCTTTCAAATAATTGAATTAAACAAAAGTCACTTTTAACCAATACATGCTTCACATGCACGCTATTTGACAAATAAAGTCTAAAATAAAAAGAAAATTTTAACGTTTACCTTTAAACTTTGAAATGTGTATCAAATTTTTAATTTCATTAAATTAGACTCTAGATTTAGATAATTGTGACATTTTTTTCGCGTTATATTAAATTTCCTTTAATTTACTTGCACAACTAAGTTTGATTACGATTGAATAAGTGGGTAAAAAAGCATAACTAAAAAAAGGACTCTAATGTTGGTTTTTCCTAAAATTTTATCAATTTTATATCAGACATAGATTTTATAAAACTAGCTTTAATATTAGTTTTCTTTGAAATCCTATCAATTTCATACCCACCCTATGTCTTTTTGGACAAAATATTATCCCACCCCGAAAATGTATAAAGAGGGGTGTGCTCTAAGGGCTATAAAAGAAGCTCATGATTTTAAGTTTTATTCTTTCCAATTGAAATATTTTAAGCATGGTATACTAACTTAATTATCTGAGTGATATTTGCTTAAAGAGAGTGTTTTATGTAATTTGGATCGAGTAAAGAATTCAGATAGAGATTTCAACATTTAAAGTTAGAGTAAATTTTGATACATTTTGAGGAGTAAAATTTGTCGTTATTATTATTATTATTATACAAAAAAAGTCTCATAGTAAGAGTACTTGGAATATCATAATCGTTTATAAAGAAATTTGAGAATAAGAGGAGTTAAACTCTGAGACTATTGATAAGCATTGTACTGATTAATCAAGCGCACTATAATTTCTTGGCTTAAATTTTTTTCATGATTTTAATATATAATCATTCAATTCAAATATTGAAACTTTATTTAACTTTTATTGGGCCTTCTCTAGCATGGGCCAAGTATTGGCAGGCTCCCTTCCATTTATTTAGTTTACTATTTGGGCTTTAATTTGGATGTCAGCCCATTTTATTGCAAAAAAAAAAAAAAAAAAAACTTTAGATAATATGTTGGGAGGGCGGTTTTAAAAACTTATTTACACAAATGTCTAAAATTTTCTAATTTTACACTTTTAGATTTCTACAGGATTTTATTTTAATTTTGATTTTACCCTTATCTATTGCATTTACCTTTATTATAGTTATTTGTTTTTTTTGAAATATAAAATATTTAATTTCATAAATTATTATCATAATTCTTTAATTATCGTGGACTCATACTAATTTTCAACACAAATCCCTTAATTTACTCCTTCAAAAAAGACTAATTTTCCCTTAATTCACTCCCACATTCGTGTTCGATCTTCAAACAATTCAAAATCACACAAACATCTTTTGAAGTCTCAATAAACATATATCAGTATATTAAAAAAATATATTCAAAATCAAAGTATATATCCACTTATATATCCGCGTATATACATTCAAAATACTATATCCGGAGATCCGCATGTATACAAGTTGAGTTATAAGATACATTCTAATCAAATCAGTGTAATATATATCCTCATATATACAATATTCCACACGAAATGATCAAAAATTGAAAACAACTGTTGGAATGCAAACCTTTCAATCATGAGATGAACCGTTCTGGCAACTGGGAAAGATGGAGGTGGCCAAAGATGAAAGCAGGCAGGCGTCGACCGGAGACGAAGGTAGACAGAAACGACTGGAGAAAAAGAACCAACAGAAATCTCTTTTCGAAGGGGATAAACGCAGACGAAATGTTCTTGAGACAGAGAAAAATGGAACCGGACGGAGAGAAAGGTAGACAGAGGCGGAGGGTCGGAGGAAGAAAAGAAAAACTGATGGTTGGAGGAAGAAGAAAGGGGTGGGTTTCGAAAATGGATGGTTTTTTGGGGTTTTGAGATTTTTTTATTTTGGAAGTATTGTGTGCTCATGAGATTTGACCTCCTAATTTACCCATTCTAAATTTTAATAATTATTTAATTGTGAGATTGATTTTTAAAATGATATACTAGTAATTTGTGTGATGGATACAAGTTGTTTCATGACAAAAAAAAAATTGTAAATTTTATACTTTTCAATCCTTTTACGTAATTATGATTACTAATCCCAAAATTTTATTTTACTCTTTTTTTTTTCAATAGCATTTCACTTTGGTTGACCATAGACGGCAAACAATTTTAGGATGTTGAATATTTTATGAAGAATTACAAAACAATCATCAATTAAAAGTGGATATGGATCTACCATATTATATGATTTTTTTTTTTTTGAGAAATACCATATTATATGATGGTAACTTAGGAGCACATTGGGGGAATCTCTTTGAATAAATGAAAATTTCTCTAAGTTAAAATGGTGTGCTTTTGGTGGAGCAATTTTAGAAGTTACCCAACGAGAGAGTTGTCAAAGAAAAATACATACACACACAAAATTAGAAAAAACATAGCATCAAATAAAAAGGTATTGGTAGATCTCATCAACGTAGTTTAACTAGTTAAAGCACCCATAGTCTCTGAGATCAGAGGTTCAAATTCTCTACTTCACACCATTATCGTACTAAAAAAAAAGAAAAAATTACTTGTGAATTAGAACAAGATTTCTACTACTACACCTACACCGTCAAAAAGAGAGACTGTCTATAAATATACTAATAGGATTTATTCAAATGCTCAAAATGACTCAGTGTAGTTTAGTAGATAAAATACCTGCTACCTTGCATAAGCCCGAATGTTCAAATTTTCACTTTACATTTATTGAACTATTTAAAACTAAAAAAAAACTTCAAATAATTTGTAGTTATGCCATTACACAAATAAGTAGCATTAGTTTGAATAAAAAAAATATGGAGCATATGTAATATAGTTCAATTGATCAAGACATTACTTACAAAATCGAATCTCTTTCTAGAAAAAAAATTATTGGTATTATTGAAGTATGCCTAGGACACCCAGTCTATGAAAAATTTGATAGGACAGTGATTTACAATAGAAAATTAAGATTTTCAAGTTGAGGTGAGACTCCAAGGCCCATTTGGTTAAACGCTACTGTTTAGTAATTATTCTTATTTCTGATTTCTAGTACTTAAAAGAAATATTTTTTAAATTGTTGTAAAAAAATTTTAAACAACAAAATTAAGTTTTTTTTTAAATTTTTTTTCTTGTTTCCATTTTTCTCAAACAAAAATAAAAATATTATTTTATCATCATTTATTTTAAAATGCATAATAAATGTTAAAAATTAAATTTTAATTAAAAGAATATTTTTCATATAAAATATTTTTCTTTTTTTTTTATTTAAAATTTTAGAGAATGAAAAACAAGAAATTATAACAAAACATACCAAATGCAGTTCTATTTTATTTATTAGAAAAAATAAAACGAGAAACAAGAAGTATGAATATTACCAAACTGAATCCCTAAATACCACAAATCGTGTGACAGTACAAACTTCCATTGAATAGTACTCATGATTAATAAATCAAGATATACCATTTTTTTTTCTACCTTAACATTGAGAATGTTTATTGAGTTTGTTAACATCATACACCTCCTAAACAGCATGAAATTTTGCAACAACAAGTTGGAAAAATTAGGGTGTGTTTGGTAATTGGTTAGCAATCTAGATTCTGTTTATTGTTTTCAGATTCGTGAATCTTTGTTATCGAATTCAATGATCGAAATAGTGAAATTTTGAAAACAAACCTTATAATGTTTTAGATTTTGAATTTGAAACTTTAAAATACATTATTATATTAAAAAAGATAAAAAAAATTTATAAATATATTATTACATGTTATAAACTAATTTTATTTTTGTTAAAATTAGAACACGTAACATATAATATATTATAAATTATAAATTATGAAAAATTTATAACAAAAATATTAATATCATTTTAAATTTAACTAAATAGTTAGTTGGTAAATACCTTAGTATACAAGTATATTACTAACTTGAACATCCTTATTAATTCTAGATAGTTTAAATCTCAAGACTGTTATATTTGCAAAGTTGCATGTATTTTTCACATCTTCGACCTATAAAGCATTAAAGTGCTCATCATTATATTATTATTCGAGTAAATGATTAATGGAAAACATAAGGTTATTAGTAAGTTGTTAATTAAGATTTCACAAGTTATTGATCTAGTATAGAACCAAATTACTCTCTATTTTTAAATCTCTCTTCACCATTTCTATTGCTTCAATGACCACGGGGCCAACTTATGATGGTCGAGCCAAATGACTTTTCACACGGGCAACATTACGTTAGCCTTAAATAGAAAATATACCGACTCGTGTTCAACTAATCCCCACATTCGTAAAATTATAGCAAAAATGGGAGCATAAGAAAGTAAACGAGGTCCAAGAGAGAAAGCATGGGTCAAGAAAATTGTAATGACTTCTAAACCATAAAAACTGTCGATTTCGACTAACAAGGTTGCGTGGCCATGTGACAATTCAAGATAAAAGAGCTCCATCTAATACAAAAGAGATTGGACCATAATTCTAAACTCAGAGGAAAAAAATCTAGAAAAAAGGATTTTCCTCATGCACCAGATTTGCGCAACTCGGCAGCACCATGCGCAAAGTGGCATCTCTCTCCAAATGTGCAAGACCCTTTGGCAAAATTATCGCAAAGTTTAGTCTTATGGTTGTTACCTGATGGAGCAGCTGTGCCACCTGCTGATTTCGGAGGGCCTGCCATTGAAACCGTTACGATTAGCTCCCTCACCATTGCACTTGCTTCCTTAATCTGATCGAATGTTCCCTCGAGTTCAATGTTTCTGAGGTTGGGATCTGATTCATGGTCCCTGATCGAAAGTTTGGCTCCTGTTTGACGACAAATCTGCTTGGAATTAATACCACCCTTCCCTATAATGGCTCCTGCAAGGGAAGCATCCACACTAATCTTTGCCGTCGCAGAGGCGCCAAAGCTAGCAGCAGGGCCTGATGGAGCAGCTTCCATCCTACTGGGTAAACGGTTCGGAATATGTCCCATGGCCCGAAGATCATCATGAGATGGAGCTAAAGGCTTTCCAAGTTCCCATTCTCCATGAGCAAAATGGCACTTCTCACCAAATTTGCAGCCTTCAGCGGAGTTATACTTGTTGCACATACGAGTTTTAACAACGGGATTGGCCGAGCCGTTGGACATTGGAGGAGGGGCTGCCATATTTCTAGCTGCTGGAGGAATAGGTGTTAGGTTCATCATTTGAGCAACCGTATTATAGCCGCCAGGAACATAATGCAGGAAATGGCATCCTTCACCAAATGGGCAGCCAGTAGTGCTGAAACCATAACAGAAACGGTCAGAACAAAGGGAATTTACATTGAGAACACTGATGTTTTCGACATATATAAGGTGTCAGAATTAATTTCATGATATACAAATGGGCAGCCAGTAATGCAAGTGAGAAGTCTACTACATACGTTTACCAAGTTAGATTAAGATTTAAAAAAAGATATGCTCGGTCAAAACAAGGTGAAGAAAGTCCTTTCAAGTTCATCCACACCATAAAGATACTGTCAACATAAGAGTAGCTCAATCGGTTAAAACAATCATTGACCCCACATATTGTTGAACACAAAAAGAAGAAAAAAAATTAATTATGTTCAAAATAATAAGCAATGGAAAAGAAGTATCGATGGTTCCCCATTCATTAAAGGAAGATAATAAAAACAAAGAGAAAAAAAGTTATAAGGAGATTCTGAATCTACAGAAGCTTTATTCAATGAAACTGCTAATTTTCCACATCATGAGCACCAGCAAAGAATATGCAAACAGAGATTCAGAATATGGGTTCAATCAGGCAGCTGATTTTCAAAGTCCCAAATATTCCTTTCTTTAATCAGAATAGATTAGATAAGAGAGAAGAATATTCACTCACTATCTCACACATAGTTTGTAAAATTGGTTAACATGAAGGAGAGGGGCTAAAATGTTTTGGTATCGTAAGAAAATAATCTTCAAGGCTTACTACTTTGTTACTTGTACAAGAAAAATATGACATTGCTGTCCTACTTTATAGTTTGTTGGAGCAGATTGTAATGTTCTGAAAATAGTTTTACTACCTAAAAGTATTAACCAGATGATTGGCTGACTACATATGAAAAGGTGCTTCCAATGTATTTGAGAGGACACACACACAAACAGAAACAATTTAAAGTACTTTCCAAAGGTTCAGTTAATAGACAGCCCTGTAATGTGCCACTAAAGAAAGTGTTTTAGTTATTAACATCACTATCAAAGCACTAGCCATAACACTCTTAACCACAAAGTAAAGTAAAATATTTGGCTCCTTAACAACGAGACCAAATCATATCCTCCCATTAAAAAATTGAAAACTCATTAATTTTTATAAAAAGTATCTGTTTTTGCATTTCTCTCTCATAGTTGTCAAACATTATTTAATGATGGTAAGGACAAAATTGCTCCTTACTTAAGGAGCCAAGTATTTTTCAAAAGTAAATTCTGGTGCATTGGGTAATTGTGACCAAACATATATTGGTTAGACTTTTTTGATGAACATATATTTATTAGACTTACCAGAAAGACGTTGAATGAAAGTTGTACAAATCCAGTAAAAACTGAAAAAAAAATATAATACCACTTCACAGTATTATCCTCTTCATTTATTTATTTATTTTGAAAAGGTACCAAGCTTTCATTTCAATTAAAGAATCCATCAAATTATCCTTCTTCATAGGAATAAGAATACATTGATGGCCTCCATATGAATCATACTGTAGAAATTTGTTAAATCTTTTATACTTAAAGAGAGAATTTGTTAATTATTTATACAGAATTACCTTATGCATTTTTGCCTGTTTCATGAGAAAGATTACAGAACTAAATCTTGTACAATGGAAGTTATTTTCTTACAATCATTTATAAATATTCAGTTAAGGATGAGATAGGTTCAGAGTATTTATTTAGATGAGTGAAGATTTGAACCTGTAAAATTTGGTGCATGGCTTCGATTTGCTTCCTACACCAGTTGATAAGGACTCCATTTCTGTACAAAAAATTTATTATTGTCTTTTCAGTCACATTTTTTAGATTTTAATATGATTACGCTAAAATTTCTGACAGTTAATGAATTATTTAACCAACAAATAAATTCTTAAGATTAAATATGCCCGTGTAAGATTTTTATGGTCTCTATAATAACATATTCAGGTGCCCTCAATTAGGTGGGGGTGGCTTCCAAACTTATAGAAACCCCTGCAGTTAACGATAAGTAACAAATTTAAGTAAAAAACAACAATTTATGCAAGGAATATTTCCACACTCAATGCCACACTATAATCAATCAATACCCGGTAATTTCTTTGACTATCTTTGCTTCACATAGCAACCTTGTAGTTTAAACTTGAAAGTTAGAACCAAACCGCAAACATATGATTTAAAAGAATAGACCAACAGAAACAGAAAGATTAAGAAACTTGAGAGAAGATGTAATAGCTGTTATGGTTACAACAAAAGAATCCCCAAAATAAGAAAATATAAGATTCCATACTATGAAGGTAACTAACAAGAACAGGGAATTTTCACATACCGAGTTCCTTCCTCATTAGCATCACAAAGAGTCCTTAGTTTCTTAGACCCTCCCCACACAAGGAGTTTACAAGCAAAGCATCATCAAGCTAAGACTAACAAGCACTTAATCTTAAGTTCAAAGTCGTAATTTTCCTAATAAATGTTATCACTTAACCCAAAAAAAAAAAAAAAAAACCCACAGAACCAAAAATAAGAAATAGCGAATTCCAGTGTTTGCCAATTGCCATGAATTTACTGGTACTCAACTTCGAACCTACAGTTCAACACACTGCCTTCCTCCTCCACAACACAAGTATCGCCAAAAAGAAAACAACAATCTCTTTAAAATAACATAACGTAGAACGGCAGAGCAAACAGAGAGAAATCAAAGAAGTACAAGAGATATCAGAAGCGGAATGTGGAAGTAAAAAAAGGAGGAACAAACCTTGCTTGGACATCTTGAAGCCGCCATTAGCATTTAAGCCAACTTCGGGCCGCCCTCTCTTGCGTGTATCCATTGCAAACAAACCCAGATCGAGATCAAAAGCAAACTAAGGAACCCAAAAGAGAAAAAAAAAAAAAACTAAAGAATTGAATATGCCTAAAACGATACGATTAAAGACCTAAAAACTAGAAATTGGATAAAAAATGGAAGAAAGCAAAAACCCTAACTCCAACCCTAAACAGAGAGAGAGAAGGGTTTTGGAATATGGAGGGAGAGGGAGAAGCTCAGTCGCTTCAGTGGGAAAAACAAATACACAGCACAATTTATTTTAATGTCACTCAAATTGTTACTGTTATTGTTTAATAATTACAACTTTACTTCTAACATTTCAAAACTGTTTAATAATTTTTAATTTTTTTTAATACAATAAAATATAGAATGGACAATCCAACTTCCGACCTAAGTAAAATTCTTTAGTCGTCGAACTATAAAACATATTTAGTAGGTCTATGACTAAGGACTTATTACTTACGGAATTTGAAATTTTAGTATTTCTAAACATAACTTCAATTTTGTATTTAATAACTTCGGAAAATTTTTTCTTTTTTCTTTTTATTTTTCTAAATTGAAAAGTTTAAGATTGATACAAAATTGAAAATTCAAGTAAATATTATATGCGTTATTTAAATTTTAAGGATTAAATTTGTAATTTAACCTTTTTTTTAAGGAATCAATTTAATTGTACTAAAAAAATTAATTTACAAGAATTTGATTTTAAATTTTGGGATTTCAAAGCCTTGTTCCATTTGCGTGCCGAGCCTGATTTTAAATGTTAATATCGATGGAAATATCGAAGTCTCAATTTTATAAAAATGTGATGGAAATTATCGATAGAATTTTGATGTCGATGGATATTTTTAAAAATGTTATAAAAATAAAAAAATCATAAAAATATTTAAATTAACAAACAAACCTTTCAATATTTCTAAACAAGTTAAAAATGATTAATATTAATATTATGTTTATATTAATGATTTTTTTTTGTGATATTTTTTATATTTTGTCAAGTTCTTTTACAATACTAGGAAAATTCGATTTATTCCTCGTGTTGATATCAAACTCATGAATACATAGAAATATTGATGAAAATGTTGACAGGTAGTTGATATCTTGATTGGAGTAGGTGCTTAAATGTCGACGTGTGGTCAAACCTTGAAATAGAAGTCGTTTCTAAGTCGTTTCTAAGTTTTCTATGGATCAACAATTTATTAGGAAATTGTTACATGAACCACTCTGCCTAAGTGTAAAAAAAAATAATAATAAAAGAAATCTGTTTAAATGGTTACAAATTTATTTACCACATTTTTGTTTATAAATCTATTCTCTTACATTATTTCATTATATATTTTCTTTGTCTTATTGCCTTTATTGCCTTTAATATGATTGTAAGACGTCGATATCAAAGCGAGCATAGTTCAACGATAATTAGCATATACTTTCAATCGACGGTGTGAGTTCGAATCCCCTCCCAATATATTGTACCAAAAAAAATGATTGCAAGATTTTTATTCTTAAAATATGAACCAACTCGCATGTTTGTATAATATTTTTGGATTGAATGATATATTAGTAATTATTTATATGCAAAATAAGTTTAGCTTAGTGGTAATTGACATTTATCTCTGATTAAAAGGCTATGAGTTCGAATCATCCACCCTCACTTGTTGTAATTATTTATACAATATGATATACTTAGGCAAATATTCTTATAATAATAATAATAATAATAATAACAATCATTTATGGGCCAATCTCTTTGGGCTTAGAATGTTTACCATTGGGCCCAAAGCTTAGTTTAAGGTTAGTTTGGTAATTATACTGATTTTTCTTTTTACATTTTTTTTATACTTTCTTAAATTAGGTTCGATATGTTTAGGAATGAGGTATTTGCAGCACTAGTATAATTTAGGTAAAATAATAAACGAATATAAATTTTAAAAAATAACTGTAGATATAGAAAAATTAGATAACATGTAAATCAATAAATTTGTTTTTGAGCATACATGTAAATCAATAATTATTAATTATATTGTATCGATATAATGGATAATTTTTTATTGATTATAGTTGATTAATATTTGGATATTTTTTTATACATGTAGAGGTGGGAGATCGAACTCACAATCACTTGTCTCCTCTAAAAATTATAAATAAAATGTTTTTTTTAAGTCCATCAATCGTTATTCCATTTTATAATAATAATAATCCATTCATTTTTAACTTTTTATATAATTATTAATAATTAAACAATAAAAAATGATTATAATAATAAACCCATTAAAACTTATAAGAATTAGTATTTTATGATGTATTCATTTCTTGAACGTAATTTCAATGAAATAACTTTAAATTTAAAAAAAAAACATAATTTAGTAGCTAAGCATTTGTATACATAGATGGTAAGTACTCAATTTAGATTAAAAAATAGTATAGAGAGTATTGTAACAGCACTACAATAATTTTATCCATTTTCTTTCCGTCATTCATTATATCCTGTGTGAAGCCAAATGAGAGGTTTGTTAATTTTGAAGGCTTATTAATTTCAACAGAATGCTAAATTGAGAGGAGAATGAAAGAATAGACAAAAATTGGGTATATCATTTTCTTCCAGAAATTTCAATTATCAACATTTTTCCAGCCCTACCCAATCCTATGTGGGAAAACATGCAACAGAGACTAAAATCCTCAATATAACTACCACAGTTTTCCCAAAGAACATCGAATATCGAGTCCCTTTCGGTTCTTTTGTCCTCCCGAACCGATGCTTAGATTCTCAACAAGAAAACCGTGCATCCAACCTGTGCAAAGAGCTACATTGGCCAAAATCCTTCAATGAAATTCCCAGAAAGAGAAGTAGATCAGATTCATCCTGGCAATGGAAGTTGAAGGTTGGAACTTGATCATAATATCTTGGCTAACTGGGTAGTGGCCTCAGAATGATCCTTGTTCTGTGGTAATTAAGATAGCTTCAGTTCAGATAAATGGCTTGGTTGGATATGTGGAGGAACCTAGCCAATATCGGTAAAGTTGGGGCTTATGTCGAGACCTGAAATCAAACCCGGGATATAGTTATCAGGGACCATCCCCAGACTTTCTGGTTCTTCTACTGGTGATGGATACTCATTCATGCCAAATGGGAATGAGTAGTCTGTAATAATTGGTGAACTGAGGGAATATAAGTTATGGACATCCTCCGGGATAACCGATGGCATCTGATGCACCACTGGGTCAGCAATCAGGTGGGAACTCTCTCCATGGTCTGCTCCAGTCTTTCTGAACTTGGATTTAGAAGACTTGGAAGAGTCAGTGACTGCCAGCTTATGCTTTCCAAACGATTGTGATTTCGGCACAGAGCGAGACTTGAGATCATTTATCGGGAATACAGAAGAAGCCCATCCATGGAAATCTTCATTACAAGCTCTAGCAGCATCCCTGAGAAATAAGAAAAATATATTCATGAGTTTGCTTTTGACTTATTTTTTTTAATATGGGATTTCTCTGACACTTGGGACAATCCATCCCATATGATCTCTCAATTCTTTTCAAGTCCTCTACTAGGATGCAAATGGGAAACAGGAAAAACCAATAAAACTAACAGAACAAAGTCAATTAGAATAACAAATATTGGCCGGTTCGGTTTAGGAAAAAAAAATATTTATAACAAGGAGTTGGAGCTTTGCTCCCCTATACCTTCCTGCGCTTGCCCCAAAGGCCTGGACCCAAGAGACATCAAGGATTTTTGGTATTAAGCTTACTCGAAGTTTCAAACTTAGAGGTCTCTAAGCCAGTATGACCAAGACACCCCAAATCCTTAGGCTGGTATGACCAAGAGACCTCAAATCCTTGCCAACGGGACCTTAGGAGCTGGTTTATGGAATATAAGAAAAAGATATGTCATATTGATTTGGATAGATTTTGTTGGGTCATCCGTATGGCTTTCAAAAAGCTCAGTTTCAACTATGGTTTTCCAATTTTCATAAACCAATAAGTGGTTTTGACAAGAAACCCAGGCAAACCAGACCCAGTTGCACCCCCAGGTCCTACAAAACAACAAGACTACATTTCCAAAAATCACGTCAAAGGGGAAGAGAAGAATGAACCCATCAAATACTACCTTGCCATTTCTGTCAAAGTTTTTATTTTAGAAAAATGGAAGGTAAGTTAATAATCTAAGACGAGAATGGACCTTTCCAGTTTCAGATCCAGTTATGGGCAAAACTGGATACCTGAAGAGATCATTGTTAGCCAGAAAGATGAGTTGGAGTAAACATTGGTAAAACATGGAAAAGGGGGAGTCATCAGATCTGTCCTGATTAACCAGCAATCCTCACTTGAAGTCTAAGAGAACTTTCAAAGTATAAGTGGATAACAAACTCTACCCATTGCAATACTACACATGATGGTGGGGGAGGTTTCTTTTGAATTATTACTTCTTGGTTCTTGCAGTCAAAGATCATCTCGCTCATTGCTCATGAATTTTTAGCTCCTCAGTTATTTGTTTGGTGGTGGTTTTTGGATTCTCCTCAGTAGACGGTCCTTTTTGGATTTGCAAGCTTTGATTAAGAAAGTGTGAGGTATCAACCCTCACAAGCTGTTTGATTCCTTAGCAAAGAGCCCGTAGGCAATACAAAACAACAAAAGAGCCCTTAGGCAATGAAAACCGACCCACCAATCCGAGAGGGTGAGTAATCTCTCCAACCAACTACAAAAGCTGTAAAAGCACAAAAACTAGGATGATCCCTTCCCTCCTACATTCCCTGGCCTTATAGACAACGGCCCACTCTTACATTGCCCCACTTGTACCATCTTCTCTCTCTTGGCCGTTATGGCCATCTACAATTACCCCTTTGCCCTTCCTATTATATGTCTTTATGATAGGTGGTCTATCAGAAAGTTCTTCAAGTCTCCGCTCATTCAGTATTCAGTTTTTTGTTATTACTTGAGCATTAGTTTATTTTGATGTTGCTTTTGCAGTTTGATGGTTGTGATCCTGGTCAATGGTTCTATTTTCTTATATTTTCTACACCTTTGTTCCTTGTTGGTTGTTTTTCCTCATGTCGGTTGTTTTTCCTCATTTTTTCACTTCTTTTGAAGCTTGTATCCTTGAACATATTTCTTACTTTTCATATTATCAATGAAAAGTTTATTTCTTGTTCTAAGAAAAAGTACTACACACTATGGAGAAATCAGAGCATACATGTCATAACTTCACAGTTTAAGTTGCTGAAAGAGTCAGGGAGAGAACAAGGATTATACCTCAATCGGCCCTCAGCAACTCCCTTCCGCCTCCGAACATCGGAAGATTCACATGTATCCATGTTCATCAAGGGCAAGTAAACTGAATCAGATACTGATAAGTTAATGGAAGATGGAAATGGCATGTTATGATCATCCTCCCCCTCGAACTCGAGTATTAACTCCAACTGCTCTGTAGTGACTGATGCACGTTCCCCATGATAGGGATGGGACTTTTTATCATCTTTCCTCATACAACCAGCATCGCTAAGTGCAGCAGCTAGTAACTTATAATTGTGTCCTGGGTTACCAAATTTCAACTTCCCTGTAGTTTCCCTTCCCAAATATCGAGAAATGTGGTTACCAGTTGCAAAATACCTTCCACCAGAATAAAAACCATTCCGATAAAGTGAGGTATCTAAACAACAGTCGCCACGTGATCTAGCCTTCCACACGGTTGAGAGCAGGGCAGTGAAGTGCTTCTGAAGTAGGTGCTCTCCATCAGGCTGCTCAGCAGCTATGTCTAACAGTACTCGAATGTTTTCCTGAAACAGAAAACTGATGACTGAGAATCCTTTGTCACATTTATCAAAAAGCTCAGCATGCACACGAATATTAACAAATATAGCACAAAACTGTACTCCAAAAAACTACTTCTAAATAACTTTGTGATTAAGTCTGCAACATCCTTAGTTTGATGAACCCAGAAGAGAACAAATAATAACATGCACAAGCTTAACTGCCAAAATTTTGAATATTAAATGGAAATTATCATTTGAAGCATCCACATTATCATTAACTAACCTCTGTGATTTTGAGAAGAGCTTTTCCAGAGCTAGCATTTGTGGTCTTCTCATTATTAGGATTATCTGGTGCAGATATGACATACCTTTGTATGAGTTCCCTATACCTCTCACAACAATGAACAGGATGGCGGTATCTCCCTCTATAAGACCCACCAGCAGTCATACTGTATAGGGTTGAACTGATCAAACTCCAATGTGTGCCATATTCATGTACCATTGCGCACAATATTGCATCCTCCTGCGGCAACCAAAAGTCTGGGGAAGGAACACAATCCCTTGACCAAATATTCCCCTTTTTTAGCTTCTCCGGTTTTATCATTAATACTCTCTTCACTGGCATGGATGTAATAGATATCTTCCCTCCCATTCTACTACGGCCAACTAATTTATGTTCAAGATCAACACCATTCTCGCGTGGTTTAACTTCTATAGCTTCATCACATTGCACACCTGACGCATTGGGCTGTAGATCAAGTGAGGAAATATCCCCAATATTTTTCCTGAACTTTTTAGATTTTTTCTTCAGGGATTTTCCTGACTCGCTATCAAGACTAAATTCAGCCCTCTTACGTTTTTTCTGTAAGCTTGACTGAGCTGATAATGATTCAAGGATATCATCACTACATATATCTTCATCATCTGTAGACATGAACTCCATCGATGCTTCTTTTTTCACCAACTTCAACTCAGAAGAAAGAGAACCCTTCTTCAGAGATTTGAACTTGGTTTTCTTGGATTTCTTTTTAGACTTAGGTTTTGGTTCACTGGGTGTTGCATTCCTGCAAAGAAAATAAGAGTTGAACTCGAGAAAGAATCCTCAAGAAAACAAAAAACAAAACCCATGACATACAACATCCCCACCATCAAGGTTATTGATTCCAACACTTATCATTGTAACTATTGATTTTGCTATAAGATTTTGTTATTCTAAATATTTTAATAATTTAAATTTTAGGTAGAAACATGGAAAAGCAGTAAATATATATGCACAAAATTTCACACCTAAAGTTAACAGTATTTTGATTTTCTAAAATGAATCTGTAGTGGAGTATATTTATCTCAAATAACCAGAACAGATAAATCATGTGAAAGCAACCAAACAATTCAAAATCAGCTACGTCCGATTACAAGGAGAACTAGAAGCTCCCCTATTAACTTAGAACTCACAGAAAATAAGAAACTTCCTTATTAACCTACCTTTTTCTAATAACCACGGGTTTGAACTAAGCTTAAGTGTAACTCAACTGACCTCATGAAAAACTACCTAATTCTACAAAATTAGGCGTAAAGAAACAAATAAATATTAAATGGATGGCAACCATGGTTTGAATGAGTCCCTCCCTGACCAGAACATTATATGGGTTTACAACTTACCCCGTTTCAACAGTTAGACCAACATAGTAGTTCTTACTGATTATTTTCATCTATCTTCTATTATATTTTACAGTTTCCAATGAGAACTCAAACATTGTTTCACCTCGTGGGATCATTTTCAGCCTCTTCTTCTTCTTTCCGCTTAGCCTCATATTCCAAATCCTCCATCAACTGTGTAATAAATAAGAAGAATAAAGGTAATGAGTATACAAGATGAAACATTAGATTCAAAAGAGCAGAATATCTGCTTCGAACCTGATGTTGTGCCAGGGTCTCAACTTGCTGTCTATATGCTTCAGTTGCAAAATCAGCATCCCAACCTGTAAAAAAACACAAAAATTCATGAAGATACAGCATTCATCATTTCTTAACAAATCAAGTAATCATCAATCAGCCATGCATAAGATATAAAGGTCAAATTCTTAAAATGTGCACTAACCAGAGGTATTCAAATACGCAACTACTTTACAATAGAAGGACAGATTAGCATCTCAAAATTTTAAAATGAATATATGTGTAAGTCCATATAAAAATATTCTAAGAAAACATTTATAACAGTGAAAAGAAGAAATTTGCAACTAAGTGAATTAGTATATTTTCCATAACTTTATTGATTTTAATGGAAGCCAACATCCTCCCACTGATAACATTACTGACCGCTCGCATGAAGCATGACATTTAACATGTGGTGACCAGAATAATGTACTTGTGAGAAAAAATATAGAAGAATTAATGTTATAATCATAAGACACTAAAACGATAATACACGTACTTTCATATACAAGAGGTTCTTCATCTTCATCAATCTCAGCTTCCATCTCCTCTTTATACTTCTCAAGACGGTCCAGTTCCCATTCTGTCTCCTCAAACTGGACATCTGATTCCACAGCTGCTTTGTCATGTATAGGATCCCACAGTTCCAGAAAACGTATTGCATATCGATCTATTGGCCGTAGCTGATCATCAATGGACAATATGGTTTGTCCAGTTGCAGCAGCTGCTGCAGCCATTTGCTTGACATCTGCCAGCATGTCAACATCATCTTCTTTGGTAGCTACAATTACAGCTCTCTCTTCATTAGGATCACTAGCTCCATGTATTATTGCCTCATTGTCTTTGTTTGACATAACAATGTCACCAGCTTGATCTCCACCTTCATCAAGCTTCATATCATCGTCATTCATAAACTCATCATCTTCCATCCTCCCAATAACCTCTTCAGTAAATTCCTGATTATCCACAGCTTCTTCTTCTTCAACTTTCTTCAAAGCCATATAATCTGCTTCATCTTCAACAAACTTCAAAGCAGCCTCCACATCCGCATTAGATACAGAAACCTCATTTCCATTGGTGGGGTGATTTTTTTCCTTTTGCATATTTTTTATGGCAAGAGACCTATGACCTGAGAACAATTCCATAGGATCAAGCTTCTGGAAGAATTCAGTGTTGTAACTACCACTTTGAATAACAAGATTATCAAGAGCACGCTTCTGATTTGCCTTCTTTAAGATATTCTCTTCAATGGTGCTCTCACTAATTAGACGATATATATGAACTTCACGTGTCTGTCCTATGCGATGACAGCGGTCTTGTGCTTGTTGATCCATAGCAGGGTTCCAGTCACTGTCATAAAAGATAACAGTATCTGCACCAACAAGATTGATACCTACACCCCCACTTCGAGTTGATAATATGAAAAGGAAAATTTTTGGGTTGGTATTAAATCGCTGCATTAACGTCTGTCTCTCCTCAGGCTGAGTGGATCCATCCAGACGCATGTAAGTATAACCATACAGATTGATGAAAGCCTCCAAGATATCAAGCATCTTTGTCATTTGGGTGAATATTAATGCTCGGTGACCTTCAGATTTTAGTTTCCTTAGCAGGATAGAAAGTTCCTGCAATTTGCCACAATCAAATTGTATCAGCCTCCTGTCTGGAAAATACACTTGCCTCCGAATAATTGCAGATCTTATTGGAGTTAGAAGGGGAAACATGAGTCGGGAGCAATTTTGCTCATAAGATGGATGCAGAAGCACGTCAGAATGGCCTCTACTGTACCAGCACAGAGGCGGTGGAGCCCGTGCAGCTGGTATTGCAAACGTGAAACTTTCAACTAAGCCCATCATCATCTGGAAACGTTCCACTGGTGAAAGGACAATGTCAGCTATTTTTGAGGAATAACAATAGGATGAGGGATTCGCCTTATGCTGGTATAAATCATAAACCGGATGCCTTACCGTCACTAAATCCCTAAGGGATGCCGAATAAATTGGCTTTCTGTCACATCTCAAGGAATTCCACCATGCTGTAGCTTCTGCTCGTTCCATTGCCTGCCTTACTCTTTCCTCCATAATGGCATTTTGAATGTCTGCAAAAATACTCGATCCATGGAATCTCTTCCGATATCTAAATCCAGCTCCACTTTCCTCAGTTTTATTCACATCAGTACACCCCTTGATTAAACTCGATGGGGTAGCAATAGCTCTCACTTCATCCCTCTCCCATGAAGTCATGCTAAAGTCAAGATGAGTGAATAGAAGTCCCAACCCCTTAAGATCGACTGTAGAAAACCGGCTAGGTGATAGTGCAGAACATACAGAAGAACTCAACTGTATGACAATGCCTGCCATATCAAAAGAACTGATGATTGGACGACCCTCGAACAAATCAGGATGGTTACAAACTTTTCTAAGTTGCATAATAACATTAATCATACTAAAGAAATTGCCACTGGCAAGGGTAGCTTGTGTTTCTGAACTAGCAATATAGTCTTCATACAAATGGCGCTGCCTTCTTGACAATCTACAGTTTATGACATGCTCATATTTCTTCGGGAGCTGCTTCTCTACATCTCTTTTCAGCCGACGAAGTAAAAAGGGGCGGAGAACATTGTGCAAGCGATCAAGAACTTCCTTATTCACTTTTTCCTGCCCCTCTACCATTCCAGAAATTGGATTGCTGAACCAATCCTTAAATTCCTGATGAGACTGAAAAATGTGGGGCATCAAAAAGTGCATCAAGGACCAGAGTTCCATCAGATCGTTTTGAAGGGGGGTACCAGTTAGTAAAATCCGTCGTTTAGAATTGAAGTTCAAGAGAGTCTGCCACCTTTGTGACTTCCAATTTTTAATTAGATGAGCTTCATCTAGTATTAGATATTTCCACTTCTTCCGTTTGAAAACTTTAGAATCCTGGATAACCAACCTGTAAGTTGTTATGCAAACATGAAATGAGTTTGGTTTCATCCATCCTTGCCTCTTAAACTTGCGCTCTTTTGCACTTCCAAAGTAAGTAAGAATTTTAAAAGCAGGACACCATTTAAGAAACTCAGTCTCCCAATTAAGCATGACACTCGTTGGAACCACAATAAGATGGGGACCCCATATTCCCTTTTCACAAGCAAGGTGAGCAAGCAAAGCAATGGTCATGATTGTCTTCCCAAGCCCCATTTCATCAGCAAGAATCCCATTTAGTCTTTTCTCATACATAGTCACAAGCCAATCCAAGCCAATATGTTGATATTCACGTAGAGAGTGCTTAACAAGGAAAGGGAATTTTGTACGAACTTTAGTCGTGGAGAATGTGTTGCCGGTTGGTTGTGCAGATCTTGCTGCAGCTGCAGCATCGAAAATTCTGTCCTCACTCTCCCTTTCTTCAGAACTTTCTAAGGACCCTTTCCTCTCTGGAGGTGAACTTGCAGATGAGTGAGATTTACTGGGGTCGTTATTTTCATGCACACAGACATCAAGATGTTTTGGCTCAATATCTTCATGAGATGGAGTATCCACAAGGGTGTCTGAAAAATCAGAAGCATTTTCAGCTTCATTATCTGAATCATGATCATTGTCGTGATCCTGCAAATAA
>NW_019104771.1:169834-192976 GCF_001995035.1 Momordica charantia
AAAAAAAGAAAGTCTTCCACTCCACCACTTCATCAAATTCCCTTTAAAGTTGAGATCCAAGGTCATCGTGTAATCCAGCATCCCTTATCATCTCCCATCACAAAATAAATCCTTTCAGCAACTAGATTTTTAATGTTGAAAACAGCCTTCTTCAGTCTCCTAAGTTAAGAAAATCTACCACTGCCCGGAAACCAAGCCCTAGGAGCTATGCGAAACTTACAACAATCTAACACCAAAAGGCATGTTGTATCAAAAGAGAAGAGCCTATTCTTGATATCACTGACGCAAAGACAGCCCTCATTAATTGGAATATAAATGTATTTCCAATTAACAAAATAAGATCCTCCTTCTGAATTTGAATCTTCCATAAGAATTTTCTCATGATTCTTTCGTTACCTTCATAACATCACGGCTGCCTTTGAAAACAGAGGAAATCGTGAGAAAGATTTGCAAGGTTGAAAAGGACCTAATGGATTATAGTAAGCCTACCACCAATGGAAATCAGCATGTATTCCCCTCCCAAGCTTACACGAGATTCTTTCCAAAACCTGACAACCAAAAATCCTTAAGACTTTTGATTTCCTAATGGAGGAAACCCCAAGTACACCGGGCTAGATTCAACCTTGTGGCCAAAACTGTCTGCCACCTCTTTGTCATGAATCCATGGAATTTAGTGCCGACTACAGTCACCTTCACGAAATTGATTTTGATAACAAAAGCCTTCTCAAAATAAAACAATCTTGAAGAGATTACTTAATTCAGATAGCTCCATCAATGAAAGAAGGTTGTCACCAGCAAACTGTGAATGATATGATTCATATGCACCTTCTATTCGTATGTTGAATCCTTTGACAAATCCAGATTGAAAACCATCAGATAATATTCAACTAGCAACAACAACGAGGACCCAACTGCCCCCCCACCCCCCACACACACAACACCACAAAAAAGGAACACCTTTGTTGTAAGACCCCAGAAGCCATGTATTTCATTCAGGCTTTCCATTTAGAATAATAGAAAAGTTTGTAAAGGAGATATAAATCAATCTTAAATTTTTGTTTGTCCCCAGATCCTTTGATCTCTAGAATAGCTAATAGCAAGTACCAACCAATCCACTTTATACCTTCTCGAGATCCAATTTAAATAGAAAGCCCTCGTAAAACCTCTTCCTCCACTGCTCAAAATCTCATTAGCAGCAAAGACAGAATCAACATTCCACCAGACCCACAAAAACAGCCTGAAAGTAGGATGTAGTTTAAGGCAGACAATTTTTGGGTGACCTCTCTTTTTGTACATTCATCCATCTTAATGAAAATAAGTCTCACACAATAAATAAATAACTGATCAACTAATTTTACAGCAAATTTTCAAAGGTGAACCAGCTGGAGGATAAAACAACATTAGGAAACTTGACATTGATCAATCATGTATGCTTAACCCTCTATATGTGTGTATCTTGTTAAAAAAAAATGTATGTATGCTTAACCCTCTATAAACAACAAAGTACACAAAAAATCCATGATTTTCACCTGACACATTTAAATCCATATGTTGGGCATGAGGATGGAGGTAACATTGCTTAACCAATTGCCCAATTGAAAAACAAGGACTTGGTGTAAAGAAACAATTCAAGTGGTATCAGTAAGATGATAACCATCCAAATTTCTTCTAGGGTTAAAAACCACAAGTCAGCAGCCCCCTTTTCCAACAATCTTCCACTATCCAAACTTTTCCATCACAAATTTCAAACTCCTCCAAAAAGGTATTGGACAGAATTTGACCCTCCTGTCAAGAATTCTTCCAAAACTTGAATCTTCTGTCAGTCTCAAACACACAGTTAGATCTCTTTTCTATCACACTTCTCAAAGCATAAATTCTCTTCCACAGGCTTCGACCACTAGCAAATTGGCAACTACCCAAAACCAAACTTCTCGAAAAGCCCCATATTTGCAACAATTTTATGCTGAAGGACCATAAGTTCAACAGGAAACCTCCAAACCACCACTTGTCAGAAACGAGTGAGAACCCTCCCTTCTTAAAATTCTAAACTTCTAAGATCCCCAGAAAGGCAATTTTCCAGCTCAGCAGGTGGAAACAACCTTTCACATTTGACCCTTTCAAAAGGCAAAAGGTAATTTCTAAAGAGTCTGAGAAGATTCTCCGCCAAGCTAGCCAGAATAATCAAGTGAAACCAAGTTGGTAGGTTTGAGAGCACAACTTGTGAAAGGTGAGCTTACTTCCGGTAGAAAGTGGAGCATTCCTCAAATTGAGGAGCTTATTTGAACGACCAGAATCTCCTTTGAATCTTTTATACCTTCAGTTATATTTATGGAGTTTTATTGGTGTAAACGCAAAAATCCTTTCTCAGATTATAGTCTTACTTTAATTTTAACCAAATGGATGCTATTTTTGTAACTCCATTTTTGGGCTCTAGGGAATCTTTCCCTCTTATGTATTATTTCACACATCAAGGAAATACATGTTTCCTTCCCAAATAAAAATAAATTTAGGAGCTTATTTGGAAATCCTTTCAATCAGGGCCTCCAAATGAACTACTCCTTGGAATCGTGGTAAGCTACCAGCCAAACAACCAATGCTATAACCAAAATAGTCAGTTGCCAGTTTAACTACATCATCCATTAATGTCCACACTACATCTATTAAGATTAACTTCCAACCTAGATGCCTTATTAGAAAAGCCTGAAGATATTGAGGAGGCCCCTCATCTAGAGAGAATTGAAGGATCTCATAAAGAATGGTCAAGAAAGCTAGCAATCATTCAGCATCCTTATTTCTGAAAGAAATTTCAGAAAGAAAGTCAGTCTAGTTGAACTTAGTTGCCCAGTAACCAGAAACCAATTAGTCCCAAACTTATCCACCCACTAATCAGAAACCAACTTGGCCTGTCAAGTTCATGATTAAAAAATAAAAATAAAGATAATGTTTCACCGTGCACCTTTCTCTCCTTTATATCTTTTAAGAAGCTCTTCAAGAGGAAGATCAACTTCATTGTGCAAAGCCTCCAATTCCTCTTGCCTTTCTTCTTCAGTTATCAGGGCCTCGTCTTCATCAATGGTATGCTCGTTATCTTCCTAAAACATTTGTGAAAGAACATATTACTTGTAAGAAAATGCAAAAGCAAAATATAAGGTACCAAACACTATTGACATCAGACACTACAATTCAAACCTCCAACGGATCTCTAAGCAAGTACTGTCAAATTCAATGGATATCAAGAAAGATTATCTAATCTAATTGAAATTTAAGCATGTAAAACACTCAAGTATGGCGATGAATCTAGTTGTGTTGGAAAATTATGCCCCATTGAATTCATGATCTCGAAAGTTTATATGGATTTTAATCAAAGTAAAGCCCAAGCTAACATATGAATTTCAAAGAAACAAAATTCACGAAAATTGAAAATATTTTATATGCTCAAGTATTCTTACCTAAAACCTATTGGATCCAATTGCATGATCAAAATCCAGCTATCACTACAAGGTTTAGGCTACCAACAGCATTCATATCTTTCATCATCTTCTTTTTCCTTCTCTTTTTTTCTATTATGGGTATCCTAACAAACTTACACACATCAACTGATCACACAAGACATGTACCTACCTTCCACAATGTCTTTCTTAAAAGAAAGAAAACACGGCCCTTCAATATTTGGTTGTAATGGATTTTAATATCTAGGTAGATGATCACTCTAGGATTTAATTTTTATTAATTTCCTACCGGGTTTTAACATATACCCCCAAAGTTCTTTACTTGCCCAACGACAACTTGATCAACCTCTGGTGGTTCAATATCCATATTTTTCAACTCTTTGGTTAAAGTCATTCAATGTCCACAAGAGGTAGGAACATTATTTCTCTCTCTCCCCGAAAAAATACCAAGGTAAAAAGAAGAAAGAGGGAGGAAGCAAACCACCAAAATTATGTGCCAATTGAAAATAATGACATCTGAAGACAAACAAAGCTCTAATACAAAAAAATAAATAATAATAATAATAATAAAATTATTACTATGAATACTGTGGAGAGAGGAAAAGTGGACTTACTGATTCATCTTCTGATCTTAAATCAAATTCTTCATCAAAGTCCACAAAATCTGACTCGTGTTCTGTGAAATATATTCACATCAATTTCAACTTAAAGACTATACCATTTTTATGAGGTAATAAAACATGGAATATCACAATTTCCAGTGTACCATCATTAAACTCTGGGGGTTCATCAACAGTTCTGTTTTCATCCCTTTCTTGGAAGTGAACATTGTGTAGCCCATGTGAAGAATTCGTCTGCAAAGGTTTATGAGTTTCCACAAGATTTTCTGCCAGCATTGTTGAGTACCTAAAATAGCAAGAAGAAGGTATTAGACTTCATTAGGCGATAATGCACAAGGATAAGGATTCAAAAAATTTTGTGCATAATGCATTCGAAATAACCCCCCTTCCCCCAATACCCAAGACCAAGCCTAGTAGTGAGATCAAATCAAACACCTTTCTGTTTGCCCTAAAAGAAACTCCAGGTGTTTGTCGAGTGCCTTTTTCTTTTTCTCATCCAGCTCCATCTGATGCTTGTAAAGCACCTGAAATTAAAACCTGATCAGTTCCAGTTCTGAAGAAAATTAAAAACTAATCATCCAAAACAAATCATGGGCTATGCTATGAAAAGATAGAATTTTGTAGATGAACTTGCCAGCTTTTCTATTTTCACCCAGAACTTCTTTACATCCTTTGAAATATTGAGAGCAAGTTTTCTCAACCGCTGCTCTTCTTCCTGAGAAAAATAGAAATTCATGCATAAAGAATTGTGATCCCTTGGACTACATCAACACAAGGGCTTAATAATTTTTTTGTTTTTTAAAAGTACAAATAAAAAAAACAGTTTTTAATCAGAAAATTTGTTTAGCGTGATATATCACACATGATAGTTTGTAAAAGTAGTTCTCTTAATTTAAAAAACATTTTTTTTGTTTTCATGTATTTTATTTATTGCTGTCTAAGTTAAATTTTGATGAAATAAACGAAACCCAAGAATAAAATATAATTTAAGAAACAATTCTAAGTTTAAAAGTAATAGAAAACAGTTTTAAAAATCAGTTCACAAAACAGGTTTCAGATAAATTTAGAAATACAATCAAGCAACTCCCTAGAGTTTTTGTTCATTCTAAGCCATAGTTGTTTTGTTTGAAAACCAACAAAAATATTTCCAATCAAATAGAGGTTAGAACCTTCAACTTCCTTTCTTCCCTTGTAGCTTGATCTATCATGCCTTTGCTAGCTCTTAAAGCAACCTTTTTTGCCTGAGCTAACTTCCATTTCCGCTCAGACTCAAAGTCCTGCAAATAACCAATTTCCTTGTATGAATGAAAGAATGGAAATTTATCCAAAAAGCCCAACTTCTGTTCACTTAACATCCTTTTAAAAGAAATTTTACAAAAATGATAGGATGAATTATATGTGATTAAAAATTATTCAAAGTATATTTAAGTTAATGTCTTGTTAATTACCTTTGAAAGCCAAACCATCTCTTCTAAAACATGATCCCAATGTGTTTTAGGTCGATGAGGTTCTCTTGGAGCTTCAAGTATCTGAAATACCAAAGAACCATCATAACATCAAGAGTTGACAAAGAAATAGTAAGAGTTGTTTAAGAGTCTTGGATAATACTTGTGCATTCAAAACCTAGCAACCATCATCCAATGTGAAAGAGTAGATGGATGGATAAATAGATTGAGAGAGGACGAGATCCAAACCAAGCAGCTACCCTATGTAATCTCAATTTTGTTTCCCCTGAAAGAGGTGTAATACCTTTGGGCGCTTGGCTCTTGTCTCATGATCAAGTTTAGACCTGGGACCTTTAGATGCCATAGCTTTCCTGTATTGATAATATGCTGGCTACACAACTTAAGAACCCTGCAAATAATTAGACAAGCATGCGAATGTCAATTCAAAATTGGCTAAAATTATTAATTTTAGATACAATTGATGCCAAGAAATTAAATACTTCTCGATGACATTTTTAGAATGGTTATTAGAATGCTAAAAATTAACAGTCTTAGTCCTTCAATCACTAGGAAAATAATTCATCAAAACCAAAACCTCAAAATATTAAACAGATAGACACATTTTGATAACTATGCCCGAAAACGAAGTCCAACGCCAAATGCTGACTTAGTCACAATTCTACTTTTAAAGCAGCATAGATATTGCAGAATCGCAAGGGATGAATGAAGAATACTGCTCGAATATTATCAATTTCATCATTTCTTCTTGTGCATTTTAGCGATAGCTGACAACATGCTCTGATAACACTTCGCGTCTACACGATGGAAAAACTAAGCATGTCCCATAAAGGGAAGCAACCGAAATAGTTCCAAACAACAAGTGATTTCCTCTGCACGTCTCTACGCGCCACAGTGGGTAACTATTAATTTCGTTTCTTTTCAAAACCCATCTTCTATTTGTTTCCGAAAGATAAGAACAACAGAGAAACTGCAGTTTTCAGCTCAACTCAAAGAATCATTTTCACTACGTCTGAACAAAAACAAATTTAGGAAGTGACAGGGATTACATACGTTCATTTCTTTTCCTCTACTCCGACTATTTCTTCGCAACCAAACAAAGCTCCAAACACACGAAAACGAAAACAAATAATCTACCATGGCGCTACAACTTGTTTCTACTCCACAATACCCTCGATCTTTCACCAAGAATATCCTAAATATCTGAAATTATAAACGAAAAACGAGTCATAAAAAGCAAGAAAATGCGAGTTCCAGAGTTGGTAACGAGGTTGAAGATGGCGAAACCTGAAGTGGGCCGTTTCAGAGGGGGGAGTGTAGGGTTTTTGAAGTTGGAAAAAAAGAAAAGCGTAGAAGAGATCCACTGCGCGTGAGTCTCAGATCCGAATGAGTGAGCTCCTGAAATACAATCCTTGTTTTTGGCAGCTCCACTTTCATCGCCTCCGCCGCTCCTCGAACTCCGGCGACGGCGGTGGTTCTGGATAAAACCCTCGATCTACGGTCCGTGATCCACTGAAATATGATCCGACGGCTGGAAAGTGAGCGAAACTGGTGAGGCAGCGTTCGGAATTCGGGAATTTTTGTGTTCTTTTGTATATGAACCATTAATTTTTAACCCCACGGAAAAAAATACCCACCTTGCCTTTTTTCTCTTTCTTTTTTCTTTTTCCCAATGCATAACATATTTAAATATAGAATTTTCTTGTTTCAAAATAATATGTATAAAATTAAGGAGATAAATTTGATCTAAATCTCTATTTTCATTTTTTTAATATAGACGTAAATTTGCTTTTATTCTGCTCCCTTACTTCAAATTCATTGAATATCAATTTGGTATATTTATCTTTTAAAACTATTTTTTATTTTTATGTTCCACAACATTGTGTTGAGATTATAGCAAGTAAAGTATATTATATTATCCGAGATTATAGCATTTAAAGTATAATATATTCTCTTCTCAATTTTCTTCATTTTTTAGATTTCTTTTTATCTTCCACGGCAAATTGCATAAACCACTTTTTTTTAAAAATTTATACCCCTAAATTTTTATCGTTGAACCTCAAACTTTGTTGATCTCTAAACATTTAGTGATAAATATTAAACCTCGAATTTTTATAAAATAGCTCCAAAAAATTTGATAACTAGATGGTTGGACAATAAGTAAACCTCACCATAACCTCATAACTTTCAAAATCTAAGTGGTGGTTATGAATCATGATCGTAAATATGAGAGAGAAATAGAGAATAATACATCAATTTTTTTTTCTTTTTTAAGGATTCTGACTTTAGTTTAGGGTACAAATTTCAAATTGAAAGATGAATGTTTAATTTTTATCATTGAAAGTTCGGGGTCCAGTTTTATCATTTATGAAAGTTTGAGGGTTTCATTTTTACCATTGAAAATTTAGAGATGTAATTAAAGCAACTACCATACTTTAAGGTGATTTGTGTAATTTATCCTTAAATATATTAATAAGACAAATAATTTAATAATATATCCCTTTATTTCTTAACAATTTTTTATTTATTTATAAAACTAGACACATCTTTAAATTAATATCTATGATGCTTCTTTTTTATACCTAAATGAATAAAATCTGACATGTTTGTGTTATTCAAAAATACTTTCCCCCTACGTAAATACTGTGTTTTACATCATTAAAATAAAATAGACAATAAAATAAAAATTAAAAATGTTGATTTTTTTAAAACTAAAAAAAATGTTCAAATATAATATATACATTTCTTTTTAACTGTTTTGAATGTATGAAATTTGTTACGCCTAAACATTGCATATTATTCTCGTTGCCATGGAAGTTCTCATAGATTAAGAACGAACAAAAATTGTTAATTTTGAATTTTTTTTTTTCTTATATTAGTTATATTTTGTATTGGCAGTGTTAAAGTTTTTGGTTTGCCAATGTCAGGAGTAGTCCATGTTTATTATAAACCTTTTGTTAGGTCTTTTTTTATTTTCAATGTAGGATCATTAACTTGTTCCCTCAAGATCGTAGCTGTTTTGATTCATCTATCCCACGTATTACATAATAATTACATAAATTTACATCATGAAGTAGATGTAACGTGACAAAAATTAAAAATATTGCCTTTGCAAAATATATATATATATACACACACACGAATATTTTAATTTAGTGTATAAATTGGTATATACAAATGTTAACTATCACTTGAATTTTTTATCCATACAAGTAACTACAACAATTTAAAAATCTATTGATTAACATCAAATATGTCAAATTGAGTATAGTTTGGTAGTAATTAATATATATCTCTAACAAAGTTATATTCTACCTCTTCCACGACTAAAATAAATCTCTTAACTTTTTTTAAAAATAAATTTATAGATTTTGAAGTATTCGTTTCGACACAATTTTCTTTATTTTTATATACACTGACATGAATCGTTTTATTGCATATAAAGGACACAATAGAAAAAGAAATATTATCCTTCACTAGCACATATCAACCGTTAGATTGGTGATGTTTCATCATCTAAATTATGAAGAATCACGCTCATACACAAGGGACGCATCATCCATCTATTTTCGATTAACTTATATCAAGACACATCGTTGTTGAATCTCATCAGCAAACTATAAGTTAAAATGACAAACTCATATATAACAATTTAAAAGCTAAAATATGAAGTATATAAGTGTGTGTACCTATATATATATAAAAGGTATAAAACATTAAAGAGACCAAATTGAAATTATCGGATGTTAAAGCTAAAATATGAAGTAAATATATATCGTTTGAAATCAACGACATGTTTCAATGAAGGAAATTCAAATTAAGTGACACACTATTTAAATCAAAATAATATGGCCTTTCAACAATCGAGTGCTTTCTCAATTGATATATTTACATGCAAGAAAGATCTAAATTTCGTGAATCTGGTTAAGCGAACCCTAGCTCCTCCATCCAAACAAGAAAGGTGAGCGTTGAGAGCGAAAAGTTGCTTGATTTACTAGAAAATAGTTGGTATGTTAGCGCTTTTGTTTTCAATGAGGGAGGGATCTTAAAGAAACTAAGCGAGCCCAGAATAGCAGTCTTCTAGTTACTATATTTTGAAGGCATATTGACTTAAGAAACTATTAGTCAATCACGGAAACGCTTGGTATATATAGGTAGTGCTCTTAAAAGCCCCAGGGTGTTTCGTATAGATCGAGACTTGTTGTTGCAAGATTTTTTATTTGTTCGATACTAGAAAAAAGGTAAGGAAACTATTTGATACCACTTTTTTCTATTTCTCAATAATATCCGACAATCAAGACAATTCCCGCGAAACTCTTGCATTTCATGCAAGTTTCTTTACCGTCGTGGTTTATGAGCATGGATCTTCAAACGTTTTCATGGTGTTAGTTTATCGGTCACCAATTTATTGTCATGCCCAGTATTTTCCAGTTGTTGCAATTATTCGAGAGGCGCAAAGGCAAAACATTTATTGGTTGTTGTAATTTTCACCTTATAAGATACTTCATTAGAAAAAGTCAGCAAACTTTGCACCACTCTATTTTTGTTGGTGGGTTCAATTGCAAGTTTGTTTCATCATTTCTCTATATATTTCAAAATTGTTTTGAATTTCAATTTTTTCTCTCCTTATAAGTAACAATAATATTTGACTTGATACTAACAGCTGCAATCGAAAGATAACACTTCCATTTTTTTCTACTTTGATTGTTTTTTAGTTATATTTTCTAGTGATACTAAAAACTTAAAAAAAAATCACAAAAATTTAAATATATAAAAAAACAAAGATTATCCTTCACTAACACGTACCATTAGATCATGATGTTTCGCATATATGGTTTGAAGAATCAAACCATACATAAATGCACGGACCGTCTAACTCCGCATCTCGAACAATCCCGTCCATTAACACACAATACAATAGAAGAACGAAATAGGAATTTATAAAAATTTAGAAATAAAATATTTTTAACTAAATTCAATATCCTTTATCAAACTACATTTTCCTTGAATGAATGACTACAACTACAACCACAATGTTGTTAAAAATGGTGAGAAATAAACAAACTTTAACCTTTACCATTGATCATGAATTTCAAAATCAAAACGACATATCGACCAATCCTCAAGGCTGAAGCTCAAGGATCGGTTCAAAATAAAACATTTCATTTTCTTCCCCTAATCTTAGCGTCAGCTGCACTTCAATGTCCATCCCATCTCTCTCCTCTCTCTTCTCTCTCTCTCTCCAACATTTGATTAACTTCTCATCGGGATTTTCACTTTGATTACGAGCAAGGAGAATTCGATCAAGTAACGCACAATTTCAGTTTCAATTTCAATTTACAGACAAGATTTCTGGGCATGGATCTTCGGACGTTTTCATGGTGTCGGTCCATCGGTTATGCCCAATTTCTTGTCATTTTCCAGTTGCAGCGATCCATTCGAGAGGCTAAAGGCAAGATCATCTAGTTAGCCTCTCATTGTTGCTCTAATTTTCGCCTTCATGAGATGACTCCTTGGAAAAAGTCTTTCCAACTCTGCGCTACTCGCATTTTTGTTGGTGGGTTCGATTGCAGGTTTGTTTCATCATTTCCCTGTCTGTTTTGTGGATATTTGGTTGTTTTGAATTTCGAATTTCGATTTTTCCCCTTTCGACTGGACTTGGAGTGGTATTTGACTTGATGGGTAGCTCGATAGCAAATCCAATTTTTCTAGTTTGATTGTTTTTTTACTAGCTTTTTCGTTATGTTCTCTCGTTCTAGCTCCGATCGTCAGTAATCTATCTTGTGGTGCTTTAGCCTTTGGATTTGGATGTTATTTCATTTGACATGGACTTGATTTCCTTGGGGTATTTTCTTGCTTGATTTAATCTTAGTTGACTGAGATGATATTCAATTCGTTGAAACTGTACTTTATTATCCATGCATTTGGGGGTATAAGTGGGGGTGTTCGACAATAGATTATTGGCTGTAGACGTGTATCCATCATTCTTTGATTCCATTCCCTTTTCCATAATTAATACTTAATAGGTTGGTTGAAAGAGAGCCAAGTACAACAATTTGTGTAGCTCTTTTTTGTAATTACACATCTTAAACTATTGCCCTCCTTTATTGACTTGTGACCCAAGTTCCTTCAAATCTTCCCATATTTTCCTTTAAGAGGTAGATGTGCCAGATTGGAGTTTTGATACTTGCCTATCTTTTTACACTGATTCAGAATCGAAGAACTCAATCGTATGGATATGTAAAATATAGGGTAGTAGGAGCCCTAAAAAGGAAAGGGACAGGAGCACTTGGTCCTTTTTAAATGCAAAGATTTTGTTGCTTCTTTTGTCAAAATCCGAAGAAGAAGTTCCAATAGGAACTGAAAGACGTGAGTGTAGAGGTTTTGATTGGAGTTGTGATACTTGCCTATCATAGTAAAGGGGAACTACTATATTGATAATGGAGAGGGCTGAAGGTGAAGGTGGAGGAGGATTGTTTCATACACAATTTTTTATTTTCTTTGGTCTGAGTCTCGGTTCATTGGAATTGGGAAACTCAACTCAACCCCTCTTTTTTGATAATAGAGGGATAATTTTTTTTTGTGGTGGTATCTGTTTCAGATTCCACCCTATGGTTTTTAATTGAGTTATCTGTGTAGGTTTGTTCATGCTTAGATTCTTTATCCATAAGAGGATTTTGTTGAAGATTTGTTCAGATGGTGATCTCCTCTAATGGTAGGGACAACTTTTCTTGGAATCTAGAGTTCATTTGAATTGGAAACTAGGACTGAGTTGTGTTTGGATTATTGGATTTGTATTCTGTTTTCTTGTGTGTTTTATGTCCTCTTGTTAGACTCGAAGTGCTAACGAAGGCTTAAAATTTTGTGTGTAATTAAGCAGCTGGTAGGGGTAAAAAGGGGTTGATATAAATAGTAAATAGGTTAGAGAGAATGAGTTCAAACCATGGTGGTCACAGTTACCTTAGCAACCAAATATAGTCAAGCGGTTGTCTCTTAAGATTAATTAAGAGACACTATGGATATCAAATAAAAAAGTTTTTAAAAATGAACTAGCTGGTTGGAGGTCATTTCTTAAAACAGTTTTCTTGTATCTAAGAAGTAAAGTTAATGAAAACATAATTGGTTCACTAGCTTTTAGAAGTTTTTTTTCTTGTGTTTTTTAGTTTCTTTTTCATGGATTCGTTTGAAAACTATTGAAATTGTTCATCCTACTAAAACTATGAACATGTGGAAGTAATTCTAAATAGACAATTACTTTTAACCTTTATAAATCTCTGCCATCACTGTTCATATAAGTAGATTTGAAAACAAAAGCATTAATTGTTTTGGAAAAAATGTTCTAAACAAGTCTAGAAGTTATGGTTCATACCTGCCTTTGGTAGATCCTTATCCGTTCAAGTTATAGTCTTTATAATCTTTGCCATCCGGATGTTTCTCTTCCAAAACTTATGAACATCTTTATGGTGGTGTTCTTGCTCATTCCAAACTTTTTCCATTTTCATTGCATTTCGAACAGTAACTATATGACAATCCCTTATCATTTCCATGCATGATTGTTGCATAAATATACATTTCTGGAAATGGGGGAGTCACTGTTGTCGCCATTCATCAACGTGATCAGTTTCTATTTAGGGGAAAGGACGGTGGGAAGGCCAGTTAGCAGTTGATTTTTTTTGGATCAGAAGTTAGCAGTTGATAAACATTAGAAAGCTTGGAAAATAGATGTTTGTCATATGAATTCTGAATTTGTTTGCGGATAAACCAATCCCAGATCATTAGAAGCATCTCATTGGGTTTGCAATTATACTGTTCTTGTTTGATTAACTGTTTCCAATAAGATGTGAACAATTCCATCAAGATAAAAGAGCCTCAATCCCAGATTCTTCACCAAACCCAATTCATTTACTAGCACTTCAAATTATTTTCCTGATTCTTTTTACTTTCATGTTTACTTTGGCTTGCAGTTTTCACTGGATTGATACAACTTCAGCAAAACACAATGATTGAGGAGAATCGTGAAAATTTCAGAGCAATGCAGCTGGAAAAGAGCCAGAATGCAATTACAAGATAGAGAGTGCTAAATTTTCACAATGTTGCTTACAAATCTATCTAGTGCCACAGATATTAGATACACATAAGAAAAAAGCAGCCCCTCCCCTCCCTGGCAGAAAGAAAAAAACCATAAAGAAAAAAAAGAAACAAAATAATTTGATCCACTAACATAGAATAATTTTTGGTACAAATAAATAATGGTAGACATTTCATTTCTTCAGATTTGGCAATTGTAATGCTCTTAGGATGGCACTGGCACTGGCACTTGTTCTTGGTAGCTCAAGTATCATTGTTTCTGTCATGTAATTGGCCATGAGAATTTGGCTGCGCTCCTTCTGATATCCATTAAAAGAAGACAGATAATTAGATATAAACAACATCCATTTCGCTAATATAACAATTGGTAAAAGAAGCCAACACCCCATAACAAAGTTTAACAAACCACCAGGTTCACAAATCTGGTATACAATATTGAACAGAAAGGTACAGAAAAAAAGAAATCGAATTTTGCTCAAGTCCTTTTGCACTTTGGAGGCTGATGTCGTGTAACTTTAAGGTAAAAAATCCGTACTTCATTTATCTTCGCACGAACAAACGTGTAAAATTCAATACCGAGATGAAAGAAGGGTAAAAAGAATCCTGCCATTATTGTGTAGAATGGGAGTGGAAATACATTCGAGCATTATGAAAAATTTTGAAATGGCAACTGAAACCTGTTCCAGGTTCTTTCTTGATACAAACATATTTAAGTGATTATTTTCTACCCAAACGAGGAAGAGATGAAATATACAACAGAATGCAGAGAAACTATTATCAAGTACACATATATTTATTACCACTTTCACCATCAGATGCATAAGTTAGTCTAGAAATTGCATCCACAAGAGCCTGCTCGTGTTCCTGCACGTCGAATACGAAACAATTTACCTTGTAACAGAAAGGAAAGATGGAAGAGAGAGAGAGAGAGAGAGAAAAAAAAGGAATTGGAATAGCATGATGCATTGACCATACTTTAAGCATTTTCTTTGCCTTTTCGAGCTCCACGGGATCGGGATTACTTGCATTGAAAACTTTCTCTACCTGTAGGTGTTCAAAATCACCAGATGGATATCACTGTTTGAATTTTAACCAGTTTATTTCGAATAACAATATGCTTACCTCCTTTACCAATGCCTCTGTATCAAGTAGTTCTATATCATCCAGCACTTTCTTTCCAACACCATTTTGTGATGGAGAAAGTTCCTTTCTGGATTGGCTCTTTGAGTGTCCTCTCCCTCTGCCAGCACCATGAACATGACCGCCAAAGCTTTGGGATCTTCTATAGACACGGTTTTGCCCTCCGTGGCCTCCTCGATGAGTCATTCCTGGACCCTCGCCATCCCATCGAATATCCTCAGGCGGGATCTGCAGTCCGCAGGAAATCAGTCAAACCTCCATAGGTTAACAAAAAACATTTTCTGGACCATGCACTGCTATCATTGTCACAGCACAAGATTGTGATTCACAACCAAACGACGCCAAAATGAAAAATAAGCCCCGAAGCAATCTTAATGCAAACAGCATAACATCCTTAGCAGCAACGTCTATAACTTGTATAAAAAATTTCAAGACCTCATGCAAATCATTAGACAGGTGGCCACCATGGTTTGAATTCATTCCCTCTAAGCCCTTTAGTATTTACATGAGTCCTTCTTTGACCACTAAGCCTACCCATGATGGTTCATCCAAATAACTGCAGATGGAAACATTCCAACTTGAAAATATAACCAAACAATGGAGGCTAGGTTGGAGCAATGATGACTAGCCTACATATCGGGCTTTCAAGTCAATTGAGTTAAATTTTGATAGGGAAATCATTACTACTACGAAATCACAGAGGAATTAGCAAACCAAACTAGGTTCTCTAACGTTACACTTTTTGGTTCAAATCCATTTGTACATTTGCACATATGAAGAAGTGGTTAAGATAAGGAAGTGGTACAACTCAAGGTATAGGGTATGCTTTGCAGTTAAGATATCCCTACTTCCTCTAAGAGGACTAGGTTCAAAACCCCACCCCTATATATGATATAATATTCTCAAGGTACTAGTGTATGAAAAACAGGGCTTAAAACTCCGACAATAGCCAAAGTTGCAATTAGGATATAATTTATGTAGAGGTCTCAGTAGCATATTTCATCATTCATGCACCAGAAAACAGTGTTGAATCTCACGGAATTATTAGTGCATTTCTTAATCCATGTCAATATATTCTGTAATTGTCGTTCCATAGATACCACAATTCCGCAAACAAATAAAATCTCACCCAAATCTGTAGAGAAATTATTTAAGAATACAACACCCAAGCATACCTCTTTAATATCAACCCATTCCCACGTCTCTCGTGCTGTATTTATATCATAAACCAAAGCATGCTGGCCCTGAAAAGAAAATATAGCATTGAAGGAACAGAGGACAATCAACACATAAAATCAATATATTTCTGAAGAGCCAATTAGCACGTAGTAACTTTTTTTCCTTCATTATTTTTGGGGTGGGGGGCAAAACAAGGCTTAACCGATGTGAAGTAGTGAGATGCGTAAAAAAAAATATCTAATATATGTGGAACAAAAATAAAAAGTAAGTTCAACGCAAACACATAAGAGCAATTTCGAAGACTCAGACATGCCTTAACATGATCGTAATCTTTTATGATAGCCTCATAGAAGCTGTTGTCCTCAGGCCACCTGGTCCACACTTTCCTTCCAATTAATGTGTCATATGGTGGAGCTTCGGCAGATTCATTTGCCAGAAGGGCACCAGAAGAACTATGATTATTTAACTGTCTACTTCCAGCAGGAACAGAGGAAGAGTACTGCATCGGTTTCATAGACGAAAAACCAGGCAATGGTGTATTCTAATAAGAAAAAAATGTATAGAGCTAAAATAAGCAGAAAATAAGAGACAACCATGTCTCAGACCTTATGCCAAAAGGGGGGAAACCCTTTTGATCCAACAAGAAACATGGTTTCAAATCCAGATAGAGACATGAAAGCCAACAAAAGTACTCATACCAATTGACTTGTTTTTTGCTTCTTACGGGATGCTGAAACAGTTGGACTGGGAACAACATCATGAACCGGCTGAGATGAACTGCGTCTCACATTTTGGTGACCACCTGCCTGTCTCCACTCCCTAACACCATCTCAAAACATAACAGAATAGAGTTGAAAAAACACACGTCTCCCAATTGGATTAGAAAATTTAATTGCCTTAGAAACATCCTAACCTAATCTCGCGTATGATATCATCAGAATTAACCCTGGCGAGCAATTCTCTGTGTTCATCATCCGATACTCTCAATTCTTTCCTAAGCTCCGTTATCAAGCTTTCTTTATCCTGGCGAACAGAGAGCACGAACCTGAGTGAAACCATATTAAAACAAAACCTACATGGTACAAATTTTAGCAAATCTTAAAAAAGATGGACAGACCCAGGTAATGGCATCTGCTTGGGCTTTAAATGCACGCAGTACCGAGCAGTAAGCTTCTTGCTCGAGATGATGAATTTGGGCCTCCATATCATTATGTACTCTAGTGTATGGGAAAGAACTCAAAACAGACATCCCCTTTCCAGAAATGTGGCCTCCTCTAGAAACTCTGTTACGATGTGATGGTGGAAGATCATCATCAGTACCTGCAGTTATTTCATATACAGAATACATGATTTTAAAGGACGTGACACCTAGAATAACCCATCATTTTTCCCATTAACATGGCTATATCCCGATAATATCCTCTGGCTTCCTAAAAACTTGTTACTACAATGATGAAATCCTGATCAAGCCATTGAAGGAACTCATAAATTCATAATCCAGAAAAGGCTAAATCTTTCACAGTCGCAAATGGAATACTTCTCTGCTTGAAGGTCCATCATTTCCTTTTCTCTCATTCATGCATGCCTTCTTATGCCCTTGGGGAAAAGCGAACAAAGATTACCCACCATGATCGAGCACAATACCCTAAAATCTCCATTCTCCCTTCGCCCTTCTTCTCGCATAAAAATTTCTCGACTAAACGCAACAATTAAAGCTAAATTAACGGAAAAGATAAAACCCAGAACTCATAAAAACAAAGGAATTACGCAATTAAACCTTCGGGCCATGGATACCGCCCCGAAGTAACCCCAAACCCCTATTTCTGTTACTACACCCAAAAAAACCGAAAACCTATTTTCAAGCCCTCGTCGAAGTAACCACCAAATCAGGAACTTCCACTTAACAGGAAAAAAAAATCAATGAACTCCCAATTGTCCAAATAAAGACCCAACCACGCTTTAAAGAAGAAGAAAAGAAAGACCCAAAATTCATTCGAAAGAACTGAACATTCCAATTCGACAGAACCCGAATAATTCAAACTTACCGCTACTGTCGGAGGCTTCATAGTTCATGACCTCGCAAGAAAGAACCTGAAAAATTGGAAGAAGATGCAGAGAACTGGATTGAAGGCAAGAGAAGGGGGGATTCTTAGTGAATCGCAATGGCAATGAGCGCGAATCGATGATACAGAACTGAAGGAGTGAAGAATCGAAAGGGGGCAATGGTTAAGACAATAAATTTCTTCGAGCGGATTACTGGTGGAAGCCTTAGTGTTGCTTGATTTGATTATACGTAGAAGAAAGGTCTCTTGTTCGTCTTCCCAATGAATATCAAACCGCGCCTGCAAAAAATTACGCGAGTTTATATAAGCCAAAATAATAATAATAATTTTTTTTCCTTTTTTTTTAAGGAAAGAAAATGAAAAGGTAAATTAGAAAAATTAAAGTTTAAGAATAATGTAATTTGCTTATGTGTTAGTTGGATCTCCACCCTTGCATAGAAAAAAAAAATAATGTAATTTAAAAAATAAAATACACAAATAATTTAAATTTAAAAAAATAATAATAAAATAAATATAATTTAAATAAAAAAATACAAAATTAAGTTAGACATCCAACCTCAGCCTATTTTGATTTTTGTATATTTTTTTGTTTGTTTTAAAAATGTATTTTTATTTAAGTTAAATAATTTTAACTTTTATGTCAAATTAAGCTTATTCTTTTTACGAAATATGGCTAATTACATTTATATCGTTGAACATCTTTTTAAAATAAATCTTAGATCATATAAGTACAAATATATCATTATAATAATTTATAAAAAAAAAATATTAACTATTGTAATGGGAACATGTCAATTGAAAATAAAAATCTTTTAGTTAGATCATATAACTCACATAGTTTGAGATATATGTCAATTACCATTGAGTTAGATGCCCTTACCATAGAGTTACATGCATTTTTGACATTCATCATGCTATATTTTTTTTATATCCGTCAAGTTTATTTTCATTTTTCTAATGCCCACTTCAAAAAATATATATAATTCTACTTCATGCTAAGCCTCTTTTATTATTGCTCCAAACTCTACCTAAAGATAAAGAACAAAGTTCACCAACAATAAGTCATGGGTCAAAAACAACCAAAAATTACAAAATTATTTCATAATAAAAAACAGAAAATGAAGCCACGAATTCCATTGGATTCCAAATCGTTGCAAGATTACTGCTTTTATCTTAAAAAAAAAAAAACCTATTAATGAGATTCTTCAAATGATTTTTGTCTATCCCTACTACGGTGATTTCAAAGCATGAATTAGCCGCCAATATTAATTTAGTTCAGCAGTAACTAATACTTGTCTATGACTAAAAAGTAAGTTCTAATCTCACCCTCACTTATTGTACTAAAACAAGTCTGAGTCGGCAAAAGTACTCTTCTTTTTTTTTTTTTTTCCTTAACAAGAGGGCTACAATGTAATTCAAATATTAGTGACATTTGCAAATCATTGATAGAAATCTTCATAGATGATTGGGTTATTTTTAGAAATTTCCTTTCTAAGGGGAGATAGAGAGATAAAATAGGGCCTAAAATTAAAGCTGGGCCATTTTAGGAGTTCATTTTGGTTGGGTATTGGACCCAAGGTAGGAGCTACACAACCCAACTGGGCCATATACATAGTCATAGGCTAGATGGAGCCCAACCCAATTGTCCATAGTTAGATAGAGAAAGCAACCCAACCTATCATAGTTAGAGAGAGAATTTATAAAAAGTTTTTAAATCTTATTTTCGTCCCTAAACTTTCATGTTTATTCTATTTTAGACAACGAGTTAATATCAGGTGTCTTGCACGTGGTTTTAAATATTTTAATATAATATCTCTAAAAAATTAAGATATAAAATTACTACTAAACATAATTTCTAAATGCTACTATTGCCATTAAATCATTAAATCATTGAAAAATATGAGATAAAAAATCACACGACCAAAAAAATAAAATAATAAAATAAGAGCAATACCAATCAAAAAGTCATATTAAGATAAATAGAAAAACTAATAACATGAATATATTTTAAAACATCAAAACAACATTAATTAAATATTAAATTAAACTTGAAAATAACGTTAACTAAATATTAAAATATGGACGTATCATGAATATATAACTAAAAGTAATATACATAAAAAGATTAAAATAATCTAAAAAAAATAAAAGTTGAAGATAACACAAATACATAATTGTATACTTTACCTCGCAATCAATTAAATAAGTGTATGAATTCTCAAATATTCTTTTGACATGGTTCAGTTTTCACTAATGAAGAAAATAAAAACCTTCATTTATATTTTGAAAATGAATTTTAGGTCAAAGAATAAAAAGACGTAATCTTTCGTTTTATAGATGATTTGTTATGAAACCTATATGCGGATGGATGCATTACTTTATCAAACAATTGCACTCCTCATCTTATTAACTTCTCTCAACACACATTTTCACTCGAATAGTCACAACTCTTTTAGATTAACTTATTGTTTCATCGAATGGTCACAACTCTTTTAGATTTATTCTCCCAACATACACTTTAACTCGAACAGTCTTGTCTCTAGCAAATAATCATGTGCAATGCACGTAGAATTAAAGGTTATTTTTAAACTATATTAAAAATGACATTTAAAAAACTAAAATATGAATTTATGGAAATTTAAAACGTAAAATAAGAGACATACTGTCTCCTTCATAGACACGTCTCTACCGTTTGATTGTGATACTTTATATTGTATTATGGATCACACCATATGTGGATGATAACACTCTTCTTTATGTAACCACACCCATGAGATTAACTTCTCTAGACGTACATATTTACTTGAATAATTGCTCTTGTCAACATACCAAAAATTGAAGGACAAGATATAATTTTTTGAAAATTAAATGGTAAAATCGGAATGCAAAAGTCTAATTAATAAGTATAATATGAAAATTAATATAGTAATCTAATATGTAAAATAATTAATTTAACAATTCAAGTAATAAACACTCATTGTCAAGTACTCAAACATGATCACAACCCATAAAATTATTTTCAAAACTAACTCCTGAGTTTAGAAAGTCTAGTTAATAAAGACATAAACATAAAAATAAACACATAAGGAATTTAAAAGTAGTTAAGACCTATGATAGTAACAAATCAAGAGTCTATATTAAGAATAATACCAACACTAAAACTAAAATAAATCATTAATATATTAGTATGAAAATGTAATTTTATACTCTACATCATCATCAAATCAAATAAATTTATGGATTCTTTTGGATCTTTAGTGTGTCCCTTGCAAATAACGAAAAGTTTTAATTTTCGTTCTTTTTGAAAAGTTTTGATTTTTCTGCAAGAGAAAAGCCTTTATAGACATTTTGAGAGATAAAAAATACACAATTTTATGCATGATGTTTTCTTTCCTGCTATATAGATGTTTGTAATCACACCTATTTGGAAATTGATATATCATTTCATCGAATCACACATCCTGGATTAACTTATCTATCTAAAAAAATCCATCAGTCTGTTGTGTTATATATAAACAATTTCAATCTCAATCGCATCCATATGTAAATGAACACATCAATTCTCTCAACAGACACCTCGATCCAAGAGTTGCATCACACGAAAGTTTTAAGGGTTAAATGGGTATTTATTAAAAGGTGGAGGGCAAAATTAGAAGGCAAAGATTCTCCTCTATAGCACATATATAGATAATAAATTATGTGAGTATGAATCTTTTTTTTTTTTGACAAGAGTAGAAATCTTTTGTTGACTAAGCTATTATATTTTTGACAAGTAGGAGAGAGAAAGCAGTATACTTAACCTGTTATCAACGGCGCTGCATGGGTCGATACACACATTGCCTTTTTTATCTCATTTTTTCAATTAAAATCTAAAATATGATATTTTTTTCGATCACATTTCAGCCCAACACTACACTCGATGAAATTATAGAAATATTGTCATAGCTTTGGATTAAAGGGTATTTGTTATAAATTAATTTCTTTATTATAAATAAGTTATTGAATATTTTAAACAAATTGCAAAATTCAAAACTCCCCATTTGTCAGAAATTCTCCGAATTAGTTTGTCATAAAATAATGCAAAAAGAAAAAAAAGAGAAAAATATATATTTTTTCTTTTTGTTTTTCTTTAAATAAATAGTTTTCAAATTTTTAATGGTGATTTACTAAGCAAGTATTATTCTATTTTTTGCCATTAACTTTCAAAATGTATATCGTAGTTTCTGAATATCACATAAATTTAACTTTTTAAGTATGTGTATTAATATATTACTTTACAAGTATTTTGTATTGGATATTAAGCAGAAAAAAATTAGTAAAAACTAAAATAGCTATTACTTAAAATTCAACGATTAAAATAATTATTTTTTAAAGTACAAAAATGAAACTAATCCAAAATTTCAGGTCTAAAATAATTGGCTAAGAAGAGAGATTCAAATTAAACCCAAAAAAAGAGGCACCCAGAAAAGTTGAGTTACAATATCACTCTTTTATTTGACAGTGACAAATGATTAATATTACAAATCTCATCTTATTTTAATTAATTTCTTCATATATTTATTTCCAATTAATATTACAAGCCAATTCCCCATGGTTTTATATTTGTTATGCAACGGGAATCGATAGTCGAGCTACAGGTTACGATCGGAGGGAAGCCCACTGATCCACGAGGGGCTCGGTCCCGACCCGATGCTCGCAACCTGGGGCTCGGTCCCGACCCAGTGCTCGACCCGCGGTCCAGCCAATGATCCCCCATCTTCGATCGACGGTTTCGCCCAGGCCCTGTAACGGTGAATTAGGGTTAGCTACGGAAAGTTCTAGAACACCTTCACGCTATAAGTAGAGATCCAGCCTTAGAGGTAGGGGCATCAAAAAGCTGATTACATTTACGTCATTCTCTTGCTAACTTAAGCATCGGAGCCCGTGTGACTAGAGTCACACCGGTTTAACTCGATTTGGTTTTGCAGGTACTAGTCCCGAATCAACAAGTTTGGTGGGCGCGAGAAGGAGAACCAGAGGACCGAAATCCACGCATCAACAATTGGCGCCGTCTGTAGGAACGATTTAAATAATCTAGTTGAGCAATATGACACCAGAAAGGAGTCCACGACGCTCTGATGATAACTGCTCTGCCAAGAGG
>NW_019104772.1:48738-64645 GCF_001995035.1 Momordica charantia
GGACCAGATTTCTGCAAAACCGAACAATCCTAGACCAGTGTGGCTTTGGCCACACAGGCTCCGATGCTTAAGTTAGTATCGGAGAAGTCGAGTGAGGAGAGTAGGAGGAGAGTAGGGGGTTTCAGGCGTACCTTTTAGGTGTGACCCCTTTCCTTATTTATAACTTTTCCTCCCTCCTAAGGTTTCATTATTTGAACCATAGGTCATTCACATCATCGGACTTCTTGGGCCGTGTGATGCTTCGTTGTGGGCTCCAACCTCATAACAGGGTCGAGGTTCTACAAACACAAGTCGGTCGGGACAGGGACCGAGAGAGAAGTCGACAGGTGTTCTCGACCCGTAGCTGAGAAGGCCTCGGCGCCGAGGTCGGATCGATCGTTGAGTGGGCCGGCCCCGGTTGGTAGTAGTTTCGGGGTTCTTCCTTCTTCTTCCCGGTCCGATTCTCATTCTTGTTTGGACTGTTTTGCTTCCTATAACACTAGGTGTTCACATAACCAAGAAAATTCTAGACTAATTCTCTAATACTCAATATCATTTGATACCATAGCGTCTTGGGATATCATATATCATGAACATGATTTCCATTCCAGCAATTACCTTGGAAGAATAATTATGGACTATTTTTCAAATATACCTTTTTGTTCTAACAAAATTTACTTTTAACTAAGAAAATACTCTTTTACAAGAATGGTAAAAACTACCAACTCTACTATTATCACTTTATTAGTAGTCGAGGGATTTGTAAATCGATGTGGTATGCTTATACAACTATTTCAAAAGTTTAATTTTAACAACTACTATAGATATGTTCATGAGTTTAATTATAAAACATAGTTTTAGTTTCTTGTCGATTGGTACATTTTCAAACTATCACTAGCCGTAACAACGTAACGTAATTGTTAATATTTTCAAAAGCACAAACAAGAATCTTTTTTTTTCTTTTCTTTTCTTTAAAGGAAGCACGAAAAAGTAGTTTCTTAGTAATAAGTGTGAGTGCGAGATTCGAACTCACGACTTTTTGAGTGAAGATAAATATTTAATCTAGTTGAACTAGGCTCACATTGGAAAGCATCAAGAAGTAATTAGTTATATTTAATGTTCAAATAATGTAACTAAAATCTAACCTATGAAGAATAGAACTTTAAGGTACATTACCAATTAACGTAATTGGAGTTATATATAAATGGAAGGTTAAATAATAAATCTAGTATTTCAACTTTTAACATTATAATTAAATTTTTAATAGGTGATTCAATTTTTAAAGTTGTGGCCATTTGGTTCATGTATTTTAAAAAATTTCTAATAAGACCTTAAACTCTTAATTGTATTTAACAGATCATTCTCAAATATTAATGTGGCAAGCTGATTATATTATTATTTTTTTAAAAAAAAAGACTTTATTATTTAAAAATTATATACTAGATTTATTTTAGGCAGGTTCAAGTGTGTTTAGCAATGTAAATGTTGAATTGATGAAGTTAATAATAGAGGCAATAAAAAATTGAAAGCTTAGACTAAATAGAAAACAACTAGAAAATTAGAGACCTATTATACTTTTTGGATTAAACATATAAACACAACTTTGAAAGTTTAAACCACGTTTGATAATCAATTTTATTTTCGGTTTTTTTAATTCTTGAAATTAAGCTTATATGTTGGGAATTTTAGGCGTTTCTAGTCGGAACCCAAATTTAATTTGTTATCCGCAGGAAAGCTAGATGACGATGGCTACAATAGTGAGCTTAGTGGGGGTTGCTGGAAGCTCAAGAGGGAATCCAAGGTGGTGGCAACAGGCCACAAGATATCTTCTGTGTATGTGTCTAAGTTTAAGGTTGCCAAGAGATCTGAGAGATGGAGGATGCACAGAGCAGTTGCAGATGGTTCAGGGCGGGACTTGAAAGAATCAGCAGCATTGACAGTCAGGACAGATGAGAAGAATCTGTCATCAGTTCAAGTACAACAGTTGGGAAGTAGAAGAAAGGGAAAGGGGAATAGCTCAGTGAGATGTTCAGTAGACTGTCGGGATAATACCCCAATTGTCAGACGGATGAGCGAGCTGATGAAGTCGCATAGGCGAGATAGTGCATTGAGAGAGAAGACTACAGTTGGTGCTAAAGCCAAGGGTAATGTCTCCAAAAAGGCAACAGACTTGGGTGGGAGCACCAAGTCATCAGGGGAAACTTCCTTCAGAGGTAATGGGGTTCAATCGAGAAAGGAAGTGACAGGGACCACTTTGATCAAGTGGGAGCATGTGTCTGTGTTTCTAACAAGTGGTATCAGAACTGCAGGGTTGCAGCATCATGAGAGACAAATATCATGCACACCATTATTATGAAGGGGTTCTGAAGTTCACCGGAGAGAATTTCAGTTTTTGGAAGATGCAGGTAAAAGATCTTCTTACGTGCAAGAAGATACACAAGACTTTAGGGGAGAGACCAGCATAGATGACCGACAAGGATTGGAATGAGATTGATGAGTAGGCCGTTGCGAACATTAGAATGTCGTTGTCGATGAATGCTTCTAGTCTGGTGGTGAAATAGACTACAGCGAAAGAGTTATTGAAGCCCTTGCAAGACAAGTATGAAAAACCTTCTGCCAATACAAAAATACTTCTATGGAGGAAGTATTTTAATATCCACATGGAGGAGGGAACCTCGATGAATTCTCACATTAATGAGCTCACAGATATCTTAAACAAATTAGAAGGGATGAGTGTCAAGATTGAGTAAGAGGTGAATATTGTGAGGCTGTTGACATCTTTGCCTGATAGTTGGGAAACGATGAAGACCGCAGTGTCGAATTTGCTAGGGGAGAATAGCTTGAAGTTTTTAGCTATTTGTGATACCGTCTTATCTGAGGAAGCCCAGAGAAAATTAGGGAAAATGTATGTGTTTACTTCAGGGGTAGAAAGTGGAGTTGAATTAGCTTTGGTTGCTTCGAACAAAGAGAAGGCAAAGATGAATTACAACGAGAAGCAGTAGCAAAAATATAACAGGGGTAGTGGGAGTTCCGGTGGAGAGGTGAAGTATTACTACTGCCACAAGAAGAGACACGTTAAACGCTTTTACAAGAAGTTCAAAGAAGATCATGAGAAGGGGAACAATTCTACAAACGTTGTGATAGGAGAAGAACAGATTGAAGATTTTCTGGCTTGTGTTCAAAGGAACATATCTGTAGACCAGTGGGTAGTAGACACTGAGCATCAGCACATGTTCCTTTAGACAGACGTTGGTTCTAATCTCTTACTGCAGGTGATTACAACTCAGTGAGAATGAGGAATGAGAGTATCTCCAAGGTGAGAGGAATTGGAGATGTTTGTTTGAAGACAGATGAAGGGGACGAGTTGGTGCTACAAGACGTCAGGTATATCCTAGCTTCAGATTTAATTTGTTATCCGCAGGAAAGCTAGATGACGATGGCTACAATAGTAAGTTTAGTGGGGGTTGTGGGAAGCTCAAGAAATAATCTAGGATGGTGGCATCAGGCCACAAGAGATCTTCTGTTTATGTGTCTGAGTTTGAGGTTGCCAGGGGATCTAAGAGACAAAGGATGCACAAAGTAGCTGCAGATGGTTCAGGGTCAGACTTGAAAGAATCAACAGCATTGACAATCAGGAGATTACAATTGGTACTGAAGTCAATGGTAATGTCTCCAGAAAGGCAACATACTTGGGTTGGAGCACCAAGTCATCAGGGAAAACTTCCTTCTGAGGTCGTTGGGTTCGATCGAGAAAGGAAGTGACAGGGACCACTTAGATCAAGTGGGAGCACGTGGCTGTATCTCTAACGTCTGGGAGACAAGACCATGTAGGATTGCTCAGTCTCGGGAAAAACACACACAGAGCTTGGGTAGGGCCGAGCAGTATGAATCACTTTGTTGATAGAGTAGTCAGAACTGTGCTGTGCCAGAGAGTGTCAAGAAGTTGATGGGACACTGTTGATGTAGTGGGAGACAGAGATTTGTTGCTTTGTTTCCAAGTGGGAGAGTGTTAGGATTGGTGGAGTGAAAACGACGTCGAAACGAGCTAGGGATGAGTCGAGATCAAGCCCGGACACATCGGGATTGAAGTGGGGATGAAAATAGGGAAGCGGGGCGCTGTTTCGCTGTGCTCGCACGCAGCGCTATGGCGCTGTTTCGATGTTTATAAATTCGCAGCCTTCGAGTTTTAGGGTTTAGCCAGCCGAACAAGGGGTTTTTAACCGTCATTTTTCAGAGGGTTTTGGCAGCTAATCAGTGGCAGCGGCTTGGGCATCGGCAGAGACTTTAGGGTTGATCAAGATTGATATTATCAGGTAATTGTATCTTGATTCTGTGAGTTTTTCATTCTTGTTCCTAAGTATTAATTGTGTAAAATACTTTGGAGCTAGGGGGCTTTTGTTGGGACCTCGAAGGGATCTTTTTGGGAGAGTTTTGTATCCAATACTTAATAATATTAGTGAATTACCCACATCTGAGTAAAAGACTGGACGTAGCCCTCAGTGGTGAACCTGTATAATCTGCTGTGTCGTTTACTTGTGTTTTACTGTTTTTCTTCCTATTTGAATATTCTTGGTTGTGTCGGATTTTTCTGTGGAAGGGAAAATTATAGAACATCGTTAATTTTCCAACACTATTTTTCCACTATTCTCTTACTAATCACCTAAGAGCATAAGACATATATATGTAACAACAAACAAATAAAGGTTCTAATTCGTGCTTAGAATCATACTTTAAACGAGTCTCAAACCAAGCTATCTTGATGATTTGGAATCACTAAACCCAATATTATAGCACTATTTAAACTTTTGTTATTTCTTTGTTTCATTATCTACGTTTTTAAGGATTATTTTCAATTTTCAAGCCAAAATCTAAAAAGTACATGAAGTTGTTTTTCAGAATTTGTTAATTTTTTTTTTTTGCTTTTTTTAATTTTGCTGATTTTTTTCCCTGAAGATAAAAAAGATACCAACGAAATTACGAGAAAGCAAGCATAATTTTTAAAAACGAAATCGTTATTAAACAAAGCCTAAAAAATATAAGGGGGCGTTTGATTTAAGGTCTTAAAAGATTCCCTATGGGTAACAAATGCCTCGAATAAGACGAGTGAGAGTAATGTTATTAGAATCTCATGGGAAAATATAGGATTTATATGTTTGTTGTTGCATGAAAATATTATTAGATTTGCATATTAATAAATGATATTTGTTTTTGTTGGTAGGATTACTTTCAACAATTTCCACAATAAACCTTTCCTGATTTGAACCTTGCCCTTTGGCCAAGAATCTGTGATTGATCTGAAGAACCACTTATGCAATTATAAAGCATTAAAATTAACCAAAGTTAACTCCAAATAATTAATTTGCATTAATGATATAAATCCTAGGAAATTGTAGATAAAAACACTTCCACCATAGGAGCCCTAACTCTCAATAAATAAAACTCCAAAATTAAATTAGCTTAATCGAAAGGGAAGGATTAGATAATGATGAATTACCTTGCTGATCGACGGTCAAGAAGTAAGGAGATTAGTTCCTACTCAAGGGAGATAAGAAGGTTCATCAAATCTAATTTGAATGTATGAAATCTACAACCTCGATCAAGAATTGAAAATGAAATCAAGAATGGCAAATGAAGATGAACTCTAACTCATTAAGCTAAACACAACCAAAGTTCATTCAGTCTAAAAATTCTGTTTACATCATTAATAAATTTTAAAAGGGATACCTAAAAATAACGACTCTTACAAGGACGACAGTATTATAGCCCAAAAAAAAAAACTTAAATAAAATGGCTCATAATTTGAACCCATTTGCAGTTTATATCAATTATTTAATTTATTTTTATGAAATCAAATTATTAAAATATTAAAATTTAATTCAATATTCATTTATTAATCAATTTTGTTGATGCAGAAATTTGACCTAGTCGGATTCCGTCAAATTCGCATCAATCTTCTCTAGGGATCGACGAGACCTGCAAAATAGAACAGTTAGAATCGAGGTAGTTAAGTATAGAGTATAGAGTGTTGTGAGCATATCTGCTTACTTCGTTATTTAGACCTATTTATAGGAGTTGAATCTTGATCCTTCCCGATAGGAATGGTGGAATTCGAATACTGATACATCTAGTAAATCTGATTATCTGAATCTGGTCAGAATTATGAGGCAATTAGGATATTCTTTTTGAAAAATTGAGATTTTCTCATCCATATAACAAATTTGTTATAAATAATAACTTAAATTTTAGGTTCTCAATATATTAGCCATCAATCTTAATAATTATCCTGAAGAAAGGTAATGAAATTATATAAACTTTTAACTGTAATTAATTAGTACACTAATGAAATTGAAGGATTGATAATAAATGTTATATTTCATATAATCTATATACAACTGATCACTAAACGTATACATAATTGATCATTTTCTTCATAGTTTCATGTTCGTAGTCGACCGACCAAGATAAGTAAAATGCTACTGATATATATATATTGATAAAGGTAAAATGCTTATGTATATTTATGAAGCTAATTAAATGTTTTTATAATTATGATATATTAATTACTCCACTAATCAAAATTATTCTCAAGAAATATATATAAATTAATTAGTTATAAATAATCAATAAATTAATAACTAATTAACTAAAAATTTCAGTAAATATATAATTGCATTCCTTTAGTAATTTTTACCGGTAAAAATTAATTAAATATATACTTAAATATATATAAAAGAAATGGAAGGAAAAAAAAAGCAAATGACAAAAGGGTAAACAGATAAACGATAATTTTGTATGGGCATATAATACCCTTTAGATAAAAGTCATGCTAGGGAATAAATTATTTCTACGTACATGCTCCATAATCCTTAAATAAAATATGTATATTAAAAACTAACTTGAATATAGTTTGCGGAGGGCAAATTCCTGAGGGAATCTGTTGGAAGGAGGCAAAGTGCCGACCTGATAGGTCGGGGCACAATACTGTGACGCAAACAAGAACACCTAAAGTGTCATGTTTTGAGATAGGGGATGGTCCAGGGACATCCATTTAGACCGATGGTCCTTGGATTGTCGTCCCTCAAATAAGAAAATATCTAGATGTTACAGATAGCTACTGCTATAAATACACCACCCCTCCACAAGTCCATGTATAAAAATATGTCTAAAGCTGATCTGTCTATGCTCGGATTCCAAACTAATTTTGGCGTCGGAGTGCCTACCTATTCTTGCAGGTACCACCGGAGAAGCTTGCTCCGAACATCTTGCACCGATCTAACAGGTCGCATCCTGTAATTTGGGCAGATTTTGACATCAACATATTTAAATTAGTTAAAACACCTATCTTCGATCAAAAGATCGAGAGTTCGAATCTCCATCTCCGAACTAAAAAAACAAAATATAAAATATCAGTACTTATTCTATCCTCAATTCCTTGTAACAAATGACTTCTAAATAATTAATTCAACTTCCAAGTCCACAAGATGATTGGAAACAACAAATCGATATGACACCTATGACATATCACACTTCACACAATTGTATTTAGACAAATGGATAAAAAAATATTGTAGGTATGAAATGTCAAATACAAGTGATGAAAAATGCCAAATTTATTTACGTAAGATTTATTAGTCGGTATATTTTACTACTATTATATAAGTTGAGGATGTGTTACGCTCTTAAAAAAATAAATTTTTAAATGGGCTAATTAGCTTAATTAGTTCTTCTTAATTACAAAATTAAGTCCAAATTTGACTTTGAAGAGTACACCATTGCATTAGGGGTATGGATAGGGTTAAAAAAAAAGTCAAAGTGTGGCGGGTCAAGTTGGTTCTAGCTAGCAAATTTTCTAAATTGATATAGTTCACTTATTTTATAATTACTTGAGCTAGTCAATAATCTAAAAGTCAAGTGTTTGAATGTTTTGCATACATTATGTGTACGACACTGAAAGTTTTCTTGTGATATCATTATTCAAATGATGAATAGAGAGGATTTCAATCCACGACTTATATTAATATTTTTAACCATTTAAACTATGTTTCAAGGTTATATATATATATATATATATATTTATATTATATTATATTATATTCATCAACTAAAGTATAGCTTAATTGGTTACGATATTATATATATATATGTCGTACACCAGACGACGAGATAAAGGCTCCAGCAAGAGAAATTTCTAATACCAAGAGTGATCATTATTAAGCCTATAACCATAATTATGGGTTAAAATAAAAAACTTTCGGTCTATTGTACTTTTATTGAAGAAATTATCTAGACCTTCAACTTTAATATGACGAATAGTCCTGATACTTCCAAATTTGTAAGAATTTAGTCCATCAATTTTAATATGTAACAAACTAGTCTTTATAGTTTAAAGTTTATTACGATTTAAGTCTCTACCATGAAAAAATGTCGTTAAGTTTTAATAAGGTTTCTTATACATGTAGATCAATAAATTGATGAAGGACTAAATGTGTTTATTAATTACAAAGATGGAATCATTATATATATATACTTAATTTTGACAACAAATTTTGCGGTAGGGACTAAATTGTTTCAAATTTAAATTATAGGGACCAAACCAAAAAAAAAATTTAACATACTAAATTTCAGCGGATAAATTGTTACCCATTTGAAAAACAAAAACTAAATTGTTACGAGTTAAATTATTACTTCAATTAAAGTACATAGACCAAAGATGTTTTTAATCCTATTTATATATACTAGTAAGAATAACACTTCAAATTTATAGTTTTATTTTAAAGTAAAGAAAAACATTAAAAATAATAAAGTAGCAAAAATTATAATTTAATTAAATTTTAAAAATAGAAGGCAATAGTTTTCATAATTTATTCTTATTTATAATAAGACGAAACTTTTCGTACAAAATTTAATTCAACACATACTAGGTAAAATTATACATTATATTTATTTTGTGATTCCTTTTATATATAATGTTAGGTCTAATATTTTCATATTTTTATTTGTTACATTTGAAATACATATGAGAATTTTACCGTTCTTAAAAAAAAGGATTACATTTCATCCATTATAATATAATTTATATTAAAATTATAATTTAAAGCAAGTTATTAATAAATTAATTATAAATATATCATTGACATAATATAATATAATACTATATTAAGAAGAGTGTAAAAAAGGATTTTTCATTTAAACTTTTATCTCTTACATACTATATCAACCTTAGTCGATTATCTATCCACTATAATTGGATTGAAAAAGATAAAATTATAGTATACAAATCACAACTCCAAATTTATAAAATTATTATATTTTTCATTTAAAAAATTGAATAAATAAAGAATAAAAAAATAAATAGTAGGAATGAATTGCTACTTTTTTTTAATTTTTAAAATGGGTCACAAATTAACCCACCATTAATATTCCCATTGTCCCAATCCTTCTCATCATCTCCTCCTCCACCAAATCGCTCCCGTCTACCGTTGCACACGGTGGCTCTAGCAAGACAACTTGGTTATTGAGATTTTGATCCCATGCAATTTTCACTAATTTCTATAATTTATCATATGAAGAGGGTTCATCCTTGTCGAGGTCTATCGAAAGTTTTACGGAAGCTAGTACGGCGACGAAGTGAGTGGAGAAATTGCGGTGCATATAGTCTTCGCTAAAAGGATTGTCGCTACAAACCTTCATTGAAATTCAAAGAACACTCTGAGAAGATCGTAGTAGAACGTAGATTGGTAATTGCGACGACTCTTATTAAATTCACAGATGATAGACTTTTCGTGACATTGAATTTTACTTGTGGACTTAGAAATCTCAAGAATTATATAGAAATGAAAAAGAGAGTCAGAAAGCCTTTCAAGTTCTATATAATTAATGCTTAGATGATGATGGGAGAGAGGGAGAGGGGGAGGGAGAGAAAATAATTTAAATTCCATTGGTAAAGGCTAATTGTCAATAACTTCAATCAATGCAAAAACTTGCATTTTTGAGAGAGTTGGTCGGAGAAAAATATGAACTGAGTATAGTTGGAGAGGAAATAGTGAAGGGAGGGTAGGTGGAGATTTAGGTAGAGGGGAGAGATGAACGACATAATTGCTATCAGATTAATGATAAAATGGAAAGTGAAAGTTTGTTCTATAGCCACCTCTATATTATACTAGTGTTTGATCGTGTGCAAATGCACGAATATTATTTTTTAATATTTAAAATTTTTACAATGTTAAATAAATGGGTGAAATATTATTTAATTGAATTATTATTTTTTAGGACTAGAAAACAATTAAGATAGTTTTATATATTCTTATAATATAATTTTATTTTTCAAAAACAAAAAATAATACAATTTTATTTTTCAAAAACAAAAAATTAATACAATTTTATTTTTCAAAAACAAAAAATAATGCAATTTTATTTAATTGGTGAAATACTTTTATTGACTAAGTATATGTTTTAGTTTATAATGTCTTAGAACTTTTCTAATTTAGTATCTATGGTTTAAAATGTTTCAATTTAGTCTTTAGAAAAAAAAAATTAGTCTTTTATGTTTTACAATGTTAGTCTTTGTCTCTTGCTGTTGGTGAACGTTAAAATTGGCTATCCATAAATTTACATGATAGTTAGCAAATAGGTGGATATTTATAGAGGGAAAAAATAATAATTTTAGAGAGTAAAATATCTAATTCCTCCTTCAAATTTTTAAGAAATTAGAATAAATTCTAAATTTTCTTCTTTAAATTTTTACCAATTCACTGAGTATTGTAATAATTTTCTTGTCTAAAATTTTTTCAATTTATTAAGTATTATAATATTTTATTCTCTAAATTTCTACAAATTCATTAAGTATTATCTCATCTCAGGTAGGTTTATAATTAATCAATTTTAACATTCATCAATCGCGATAGACTAACTTAAAAAATGTTAAAATATAAAAGATCAAATTTAAAAATTTTAAAACAATATAACTAAAATGTAAAAATTCAAACGCTAGGACTTAAAAACATATATTATAGCATATTTTATATTTTATATTTTATTATTTCCACGAATGTGATTTTTTTTAGTTCAACAACATATAGGGATAATGGTTCCACCCTCAAATCTTTTGGTCAATAATATATGTCTTAACCAACTAATACTCAAGTTAGCTCCATGCGTATAATTTTGATATAATTAACTTAATTGTTATTTTGTACTAAAAAACTTGATTGTTATTTTGAAATCATAAATTTGCTTTGAATATAACACTATATTTATGAGAGTGAGATTTTGTTGTATAAAAAAATTATAAAAAAAAAGTGTTATGAGAGTGAGATTCAAGCTATCAATTTAGGCAGGAGCGATATCTTAATTTTATATTTTGCAAGTCAATTGTTCTTTTTTTCAATTAGAAAAACATTTTCACTCCTTAGTATGTATATTTGACTATTTAGAATCATATTTGTTTGGATAGAGTAAATAAGAAACAAAAATGTACAATCACATTTATTAACATTCTTATTAAACAAATAAAATTGAATGGCAAGTTTTTAAATTAAAACAATGTTTACAAAATCCTAATGAGTCTTGCCTTTCTCTCAAATCTCACATTCGTTTCATCTTTCCTTTCTCTATGTGATCACATAACCAAATGCCGATCTCTTCCTTCAATTTTTAGTTTTCAATTGTACTCAATCGTTACCACTATCACAATGCTCGCTATCATACCATTTTATTGCTTGTTGTTGCTTCCAACCTATGCTCGTTGCTGTTACCGTTGTACTAGTGTTCATCATCACCTCTTGTTGGCATCATCTCGTTGCTCTTGCTTTTTCTTTATGTCTAATATGTCTACTAACATCCTTCACTTTCCGTCCTTCATCAATTGCATTGTCTTGCATCTGTGTTCGAAATTAGTCTATCTCTTATCTGCAATCTTCTATTATAACTTATTTCATCAAAATTCGATTGGGAGGGATTGATTCTAATGTTTTGTATTTATATAGTTCATATGGAATTTTAATAGTCATCGGTTTCATTATGAGATTTTAATAGTCATCAATTTCGTTATGGAATTTTAATAGTCATTAGTTTGATCATTATAATAATAAGTAAATTAAAAATGGTTAATAGATTTCTATTTTATTGTAATTAATAATAATGACAATAACGATTTATGTTAAAAATTTTAAAATAAAATCATATAAAAAACAGTAAAATTGATAGAGTTTGTAATTAATAAAAAATTAAAAGGATATTATGGTCAAAAAATGTTTTTCCGAGATTGTGTCTTTTTAATACAGTATAGATAGGGTGTTCATAAAAATAATAGTAAATATAATTTTTTTTAAAAATCTATTTTTGTGGTAATTAAAAAAAAAAAAAAGAAGTCAGTCCATTGCTTTTTTCCACTCCTAAACTCTCTCACATCTCCCTCCATTCCTTGTTAACTCCCTCCCTCTTGTCTACTCGTTAACTTTCTTTTTTCATACACAGGTTTCTCACTCCATTCTCTCTTTTCTTTTCCTCTAGAAATTATTCAATACAACTATATAAATTTACTATTAGATTTAAGTCACTGATTTGGTGAGTGAGAAATTAATTAACAGTATCTTTTAGTTATGCATCTAATGACTATGAAAACGGCCAACCACATTAAGTATTTTTTTTTCTACGATTCCTTATACAACTCTCTGTGATCACATGGGCATAACTTTGTGCTTGAGAAACCTACTCCATTTAAGATCAAAAGTTCAAATCCCTATTCCTGCAATTTTGTTGTTGTTGACGCGTAGTCGAGTACGGTAAGTCAGAATTGGAGTAGTCGACTATGGAGAGTACGATAGTTCAGCGTAGGAAAGAGTTAAAGATTTGTAGCCTCCCTCAACTATGAGTATTTCCTTCTATTTATAGAGGGAAAAACCGAGTATCACTAGGATATCTTATCTGAATCTAGGGAAAATGTTGAGGCCATCAGGATATCTTATCGTTTTGAATCTAGGATATCTTCTCCTGAAATTAAGGCCATAAGGATATCTTCCCCTTTTGAATTCCTTAAATAAAGAGAATTTGAATTGTAGAAAATAGGGATTTTCTCATCCATAACAATAGCCCCCACTCTCAAAGTTGAAGATAACGAGTTATTCAAAATGTCAGACTTCTACTTCGAGAGTATTTTGTCGTTCATGGTTGGCAATTTTTATAGAAAAGCCCCCACATCAGTCTCTTAGGCTCTGCCATATAGTTAATTTTAACAATTTAGGTGTAACGCCCCAAGAATTTCACCATTTCCAAACAGGGACCGTTACTAAGACTACCTAAAATTTTCACATAAATAAGAGAATTATCTTCACAATAATACTAAGCAATAAAGCTACCACGCTTCTCCTGCGCTACTCTAATTTTCAACACACACGAGAGCTTGAACAATTAGAACAACAACACTAAAGATTTAAGAGAAACTCACATCCTATACCGATAGACCATTTAATAATGACTTCACATTAACCAAGCCCTTCAAGGAAACCTTTACTAACTATAAACCTTCCATTAAATGAATATTAACATCTCGAATGGCAATGAAGCAAAAACTAATTCAAGTACGATCAACTTAAACAAATGTGTTCATAAATATCCTACGTACGTAGGTTACAATCCCGTAGTTCAAGAAGCTAACAAAATTGATGCTCTAAAAAGAATAATAAATCTGCAACCTTACAACATCCGTTAGACAATAAAACTAAACAAAACCAACCACTAACAACTCAACTACAAGATTAAATAGCCACAACTATCCTAATTAAAAGAAATTAATTTCACGCAGCATAGTTAATGGTCTTTCCGATCAAGCCTCCTCCTCGCCATCACCATCCCAAGAGCTAGCTCGATACCTGCAAACTGGAGGGGAAAAAGAGGGATGAGTACAACCACAGTACTCAGTAAGCAGCCCTTATCTGAAGGGTCACGCACAAACAGCATACTTATCAAGGAACAACGTGTCATGCTTATTAAAGAATCAACACACACACATCATGCTCAACCAAATCATGAAAACATTTACAGTCATGCTTTTCATCACATTATGCATTCAAACATAGACACATTCTATAAAATTCGGTGACAACCACAACGAGGAACACATTAACTACCAACCTCTAATCTCCCTAACATCTCAAGTACCTCTACGCTTATTTCAGCTATCCTAGCCTTCCACAGTTAACTCCTTCGAGTAGGGTCGGCCCCTGACCATTTTCACCCAGAGCCCCGATACTACTGCATCGGCCCTCGACCATTTATACCCGAGGCCCCGATGACTTCACCATCTATTGGCCCTTGACCATTTATACCCAAGGCCCCAATAGTGTTCCTTTCAAAAGACTCCTCGCATCGACCCTCGACCATTTATACCCGAGGCCTCGACACTCATCTTTATCCAATATTGGTGTATCGACCCTCGATCATTTTTACCCGAGGCCTCGATGCCCAATTAGTGACGTATCAGCCCCCGACCATTTATACCCGAGGCCCTGACACTCACCCATTCACTTTCTCCAAGAATCCAACTCTCACCAGAATCTTACTATATACTTTCTTAAGCCATGACCCATGCGTCTTTCAGCTCACAAACACAATTCAACATACTTCCACAACATAAACAACATCTTATTCATGAAATGATAAACCAATCATGCTTTCACAACATAACATTTCTTAACAACAGCTCTACAATGAGTTTTGTCACAACAAAGCATAACCAAACAAATTTTAAACAATTAGAGCCCAACATAGTTCACCCATAACACTTAAAATCCAACATCAATATTCAATAAGTGTTGCTAGATATAATAAACACACGAAACACGCCGAACAACTCATGCATATTCAGACAACAAACATTTCCACAGCACTACTCAGCAGTTTAACAAAGCAGAAACCTCACCATTTTCACCGACATATATTCCGACACTACTCCAAGTATACCGAATATCACAATGAGAGTTATTTAGCACAATGACGTAACAAAATTAATATTAAACGCCACAAAATTTGCACATTAGAGTCCATTTAACATACATTAACGCATGCACACGCCCCTTGTCTACTTACTTTGTTATGTCTCAAAACTCTCACAAGAGTCGTACTTGCTACTACGCCATGCCTCATGCATCAACAATCTCATAACAGTCCAACATGCGATACTCCAAAATGATCATATGTAAAATCCAATCAATTTAAAATAGTTCAGCATGATCCAACAGCTCCAACAGGCTTCGTTCACAGAAAAGGCACAACCAACAACTTAACCAAATATAATTGATAGATACCCATCATACATCAAACACAACCAACTTCTCATAAATATTCAATATGCTTTCGAAGCAACAGATTATAGTACCGGTATACAATTTTCATCATGAAAACCAATTAGAACATAACAACAATTCAATCATAGTCATCCAAGATTACTTGGCTACATTTTATTCACACAACCACATTATTTTCCCAAGATATATCAACAGTTTTATCAACAATGACATTTACTAAATGATAACAACGACCAGCAACATGCAAATATCACACATGGGCACACGGACAAACAACCATATCATATCAGCACACAACAACCAATCCCTCCAGTAAGAAACTACTTACGCAAGGGTCCTAACACGGTACTAGGCTCGCCGAAGGATTGCCTACTAACTCACTCTAAGACCTCTTGTGTTAGGAGTGGGTCGATGCCGAGGGGGTTCGAGCTTCCAAATCCAAGTTTGAAGGACTTTGCGCTTGCTGTTTCGATGTCAAAAAACGATGGGTAACGCTGGATTGGCTCCGATTAGGGGTGGGTCAACGCCGAACCAACGCCGGTGGAGACAAGTAACGAAAAACGAGCTTCAAACGGGTGTGGGTCAACTCCAAACGGGTCGGAAAGCTACTGCTAGCGTCGGGGAGG
>NW_019104772.1:72954-94100 GCF_001995035.1 Momordica charantia
GCTTGTCCTTGAAATGGGGCCACTTACTTAACCTCTCTTCTTCTCCATGCTTCCTCTTGACCTGAGTGGGTTCTTCATTGGCCTTCAAAATAGAAAAAATTTGTTGATGTGTCCAATGAAGTTTCCTTCGTTTGGGGGTCTTTTCTCATGTTCTTCTTCCTTGTTGGTGTAGGTGTCATTTTGGAGTGTTGGGTCAAATATGATCATATCATCACATCTAAACAGTAGTGATTTCCACTAATGGACATCAAGAGGACAAAGATGAGAAAAAGCTTTATTCATGGTGCCAAATGAATATACGAGAAGAAGATGAAGAAATTTTGTATTAACAAAGTTAATTATTTTAAAATTGTTATTTATCTTATTTTAGGCCTTTATATTTTTTAGCCAATGATGTGTCATTGAATTTATTAATTTTAGGTTTTTTTTTATTAACTATGTCACTTAAATTGGGGTAGTATAGTCTTTTAGCTTCCTTTGAGATTATAGATTTGATATTGTGAACATAACAATCAGTTTGTAGATAACGAATTTGGAGTGCTTTAGTGTGATGACTAAGGGTTCATCAACTTTGCAATTCTTGATCTAGGTTGCAAACCCGGAACATTCAACCTAGGTTTGATAAACCTTCTTGTAGAGTGTTCAACCTTGAGTAGGGAACCAGTTCTCCTTACCTCTTGGTCTTCGATCATCAAGGTAATCATCGTCTAATCTTTCCTTGGGATTGTGCTATTTGATCTAGGGTTTTTGAAATTGACAGTTAGGGGTCCTCCTTAGGTGGAAGAGTTTTTATCTACAATTTTCTAGGGTTTCATATCATAATCTATTTGACTTTTGCCCATGGTTTTATACCATAGGGTTTACTCTTGGGTTTCTAACCTATTTGGCTTTTGCCAATAGCTTTATACCCTGAGTTTAGTCGACACCCTTGGGTTTCTAATCTATTTGGTTTCTTCTGGTTTTTTACCCTGAGTTTAATCAACACCCTTGGGTTTTTAACCTATTTTAGTTTTTGCCAAGTTTTATACCCTAGGTTTCATTGATTGGTTTGACTTGCCTGCGTTTTGTTTTAATCTTGTTAGGCCTGTACGCATGTCTTTTTCAGCACCTTTGGGATTTTGTTTCCTGGTTTCACTGACTGGCTTCTAGCTTATTGACTTGCTTCTAGGTCTGTCTAAATTCGAATTCATTGACTAGCTGTTGATTAACTTGCCCAGGATCTGTCATAGAATTTGTTGATTCGTTCGTTCTAGATCCTGCCTCAGAACTTACTGATTTGCTTTTCCCTCGGCTACCTTAGGTAGGGGCAGCCCCCGAGTCGTATGACATTAGTTGTCAGAGAGTGTGGTCTGCCTCCAGAATCCATGTATATATGTTTCTCCCGAGATCTCCTCTGATCCAAGCAATTCTCGATCAATTCGTTGTCAATCGTCTTAACTTTTATATCCTAGTTGTTCCCACATATGTCTCCAATTGTTGATGCAAAAAGTTGGCCTTCTAGGATCCTTCCAAATTCACACCAATCTTCAAGAATAAAAGTGATCGACGAGACCTGCAAAACAGAAGAGCACTAAAGATCGGTGTGGTTCATGTCACACATACTTCGATGCTTAAATCAGAATCAGAGTAGTCGAGTATGGAGAGTAGGGTAGTTCAGCGTAGTAAAGAGTAGAGATTTGTAGCCTCCCTGAACTATGAGTATTTTCCTTCTATTTATAGAGGGGAAAACCCAGTATCACTAGGATATCTTATATATGAATCCAAAGAGAATCTTGAGGCCTCTTCTCTTTTTGAATATAGGATATCTTCCCCTTTTGAATTCCATAAATAAAGGGAATTTGAATTGTAGAAAATAGGAATTTTCTCATCCATAACAGTTGTCATTTATTTTTTTGAATGTGGATAATGATTACACAATGAAACCCTAAATTTTTATAATACAATAATAGTCCAAATATTTGAACAAGATGATTTTCACAAATATCATAAGTTTAGAGAACATACCTTATCTATAATGTTAATTTCGTAGAATTATTAGTAAGAATTACGTTATCCCTCCTGGGTTTCTTCAGATATGTTATGGGTAAAAAAAATAGTCTTGCCACGTGGAGGATAAAGGAAGGTTGGAAGAACGAAGTCTTCCTTTAACCAACACTGGAAAACCTCCATATGACTGAAGGTGTTACCCATCCCCGAACTTATTCATCCAACAGGTCGACCTTTGGGACGACATGAGTAACTGGCGGTTGGATGCCTTGTCGGATCCTCAACCTATAAATAGAGTGCTTAAATCCCAATAAGGAATCATATTCTATCTCGATTTTTATACTAAGGTCAAACTTAAACTGATTTGAGAGTTAGAGTGTTTGCTTCTCTTGTGCAAGTTTTTCCCAACCAAGTAGCCCTTAAGCTTGTTCCAGTTACGACCTTGACTAATGTTGGACAAACATATGGCGCTGTTTGTGGGAAAGAACATCGTAAGCTATTCCTACCAACATGTCTCTCAACCTCAAAGACTCAAGGTTGAATCAACCAACAAGAAGACCTTAGGAACAAGCTGAATGATAATCGCAATCCAGGACATGCGATGCTGAACTCCATGGTTGAGTTACATGAGAAAAGTTCGACCTTATGAAGAGCAAGTTCGATGTCGAGGTTGATGTTGTTACTTTAAAAGAGAAATACAAGAGCAAGTGTAATGACAAAGATCTCGATGACACAAGCATAGAAAATCTCCATTCATTTAAGAGGACCTTGATCCTTCTATTCTGAGCAAGTTCACGACCCTTAAAGCTTAGTGATCATATTGATTACTTAGAAGTTTTTTAAGGGCTACTTCCAGGTTGCCGGTGATGCCCTAAAATGTCGAGCTTTCCAAATAACGTTGGTATGAAATGCTTGCCTGTGGTATATGTAGCTATCTCCAAGGCCGATATCAACCTACAATCAATTGAGGAAGACCTTTATCATAGAGTTCTCCTCACGACATCATGTTAAGAGGCCAGCTTCCCATCTCCTCACCATCAGGCAGAGAGACAATGAAGCGTTGAAGGTGTATATTGGCTGATTCAAGGAAGAACATATTAAAGTGACGCATTGCTCAGACGACACGATAATCTTGTATTTATTTGCAGGGCTTATGGATCTTACCTTCATAACTTAAGCAAGAGACTAGTTATTTCATTTAATGAGGGCTTATGGACCAAGAAGTTAGTGAAATAAAAAGATTTCAAGACAAAGGACAATCTTTTTCACAAGGCCGTTCCGACTAGAATTGCTCTGATTATGAGACCAGTCGAGGACGACCTTACAAGAATTACATGCCTACAACTATCCAATCTTTATGATATTGACAAATATTGAAGAAGGTGGGATGAAGAAGTTGCTCAAAAGGTTGGGAAAACTGAAGAGAGACCCTGAGAAATGCGACGAAGAAAACTATTGTCGCTTTCACAGGGATCATGGCCATGATACATCCAATTGCTTTGAGCTCAAATGTCAAATCGAAGACCTTATTCAAGATGGCTACTGTAAGAAGTTTGTTGACAAGAGCAACTCGAATTTTTCGGATAAGTCAAAAAGTAACCGCACTCGCTCAAGAACTCCTCCACGACGCGAGGACTAACCTCCTATCATCAATAGATGTCCAAGTGGGGGCCAATCTAGAAACCAATGAAAGGAGCTTGACAGGAAACCTTGACATTAAGGTGTACACCTTACACACCATGGTCGTGACTTGCCCCATCTCTTTCTCTGATGCCGACTTGGAAGGTGTCCATCTGCCACACCATGATGTCTTCGTTATTGTGTCCATGATCGATCACGTCCAAGTTCGATGGGTGCTTGTTGACAGAGGAGCCTCGGTAAATATACTCTCCTTGACAACATATGTAGCCATGGGATTGAACGATGCTGATGCATTTTCAGCACTAAACCCCAAAATAAAGAACCAATCAGACTTGGTAATGAGAAGCATGACTCAGCAAACGACAGTGGGAATATCTGGTGCAAAGGCAAATGTGAGCCACACTCAACGGATTTCTTGCTCCTATTGCGAAGGAGAGCGTCACTTCAATTATTGTTGTTAGGATTGACATTTTACTGTAGAAACGTGTGTCGGTAGGCCTGTTTCATCACGAATTTGAACCATTTCCCATCATTATTTGTCAAAAAGGATTACATATTATTAAAGTAGAATATGCATAGAACATTTCTGGATAAATTGTAATATATGGTACTTTAAGAAAAAAAGGAGAAAAACATGGTCAAAGTTCGAAGAAAATAATAGTTTTCTAAATTTTGCTAGAAATTGCGCCTCACATTTTTGGAGCAATCTTTGCAACTTTTTCAAAACATGCGTTTTGATTAATGAAAGGAAAGGGGGATATTTCCAACATGTTTGAATCAAGTTCCAATCCTGAGTCCAAGTAAAAAAGGGGTTTGTTAGTTAAATCTCAACCCATTTCCACATAAAAATATGGGGAGTTCAACCAACTCAAGGGCTTATAAAAGGGAGCCTCTCCCTCAGCTTCAAATCATACCTTCCAATCTCGTTTTCAGCTTCATTTTATTTCCTTCTTAGTTGTAGAACTCATTCTTATACTTTAGATTTATGTTTTAGTTGTTATTTCCTTGTATTTTCATACTTTTGCTTACCGTGTTGCTTTTTTAATTCAAATTCTACCTTTTGTTCTTTATTTATTATGTTCTTCTTAAGTTATTTAGCGTGTTTACACTCCCTTCACGCTCGAAAGAGAAGAGGGTCAAGCTAGAACTCCTTGACCCTCTTCTCTCTCCAGCGTCAGGGGAGTTGAAACTCGCTAAAGAACTTTAAGATAACAGAATGAACAAAGAACGAAAGTAAGAACTCAAATTAAAAACAATACGAAAGGTAAAAGTGTGAAAATCGAAGAAATGAACAACTAGAACATGAACATAAACCCTAAAAAGGTGTTCTACAACTAGAGAGCATCTAAAAAAAAGAAGAAATGAAGCTTGGAAGGGATGATTTGCTGAGGGATGGATAACTTCGTTTTATAGCACCATAGGTTGGTTGAAACTCCCCTCCATTTTAGGTGGAAAAGGGTTGAGATTCACCTAACCACCTCACTTGGACTTGGACTCACGGTTTTAAACATGTGAGAAATATCCTTCTTGCCCTTCATTAATCAAAACGTGCGTTTTGACAAATTACCCTCCAAAAATGCACCGAGCGCAATTCTGCAAAAAACAGAATTATGTTATTTTCTTCCAACTTTGACCGCATTTATCTCATATTTTTCCAAAAGTACCATAGTTTGACTTTTATGCAGAAATATTCTATGTATGTTCTACTTTAAGAATATGTGGTTCTTTTTTACAAATAATAATCTGAAATGGGTCAAAAACGTGGTCAAACAGGGCTACCGACACATGTTTCTACAGTAAAAAGTCAACCCTAACATTCAACATATCAACAAAAGGGAAACTACCTATTTGGTTTTGCAACCCAAGGTCAGCCAGGGATTCAACGATAATCAGAGGGAACATCTACCTCTTGGAGAGTTTAATTAAGGCATACATGGCATAGAATGATGCCATAGTGCAAAGTTAGGCAGCATTTTTTTGTAACCTAGAAATTCAGATGGGAGAGTTAGCCACATACGTGAAGAACAGACGGTATGGAGCATTATCGAATGATACGGAATTCCCTCTTGCAAGGAGCAATGCAAGACCTTCACATTGCGAAGTGGGAGGTATTGCCTCCTACCCATCCAAATGCTCCCGGTTTGTCAATGCTACGTTGGACTTGGGCGAGCGAAATTTTGTAGAGGCCCGAAGAGGGGCTTACTAAGCGACCAACAAGTTTTCCGAAACCAAACTTAAGAGAATTGTTACTTTACAAAAATGCTTGCTGAAAATCAACGAAAGAAGGAAGGTCTATTTTCCCACGTGAAAAACAACGCACCGAAAATCAAATCAAAATAATCCGAAGCCATGCCAAAATGAATCAAAATGAAGGAAGTGGGATACAAACAGAAGAAGAATTCGAGCCAGGCAAAACGCCTTTGCCCATGCCAGTTGAAAAAAGGACAAACCTCAAGCAATTAGTGTAACGCCCCAGGCCCAGAATTCGAAATCCGGATTTAGCACTTGTTTGCCCCGGCATTCCTCTGCATCCCCTATGACCTGACCGCACTGCATAGAAGAGTGTCGTCACTCACATGCTTCCTAGTAATCAACTTGGAGGTCACCCAACCGAAGATTGCTCCAAGTCAAACAAGCTTAAATTTGGAGTTTCTACGATTGAGTTACTGAAAAGGAAGGTGCATCTTGCTAGTGTAGTGACTATCAATTCTTTTAAGCCTTTCTTTACCATTTTTCTACGATCTCAAGACCCCTCTCATTTGGAGGTGGTATCGGTTCATTCATGTACCCCTCCTCTCTACTCGGGTGTCACAGTTAGTGAATAGTAGTAAGTAGACAGGGGGACCACAAGGTAACACAAGTGAATAGGTTGACCCACTAAAAGCTATAATAGCCAATGCAGGAGCATGTCATATGCATATGATTGGAAAACAGAAGTAGATAGAGCACAAAAATGCTCTAGCTGAGTATAGGCCTGCACCACCATATCCAAAGAGACTACATAAAAAGAATCAAGATGTTCAATTCAAGAAATTCATAGATGTGTTAAAACAACTGTATATCAAAATTCCATTGGTGGAAGCACTAGAACAGATGCCTAGCTATGTGAGATTCCTTAAAGGATATACTCACTAAGAAGATGAAGGAAGGAGATTTTGAAACTGGAGCATTGACAAAAGAATGTAGCATGATCCTAACAAGCAAAATTCAAAAAAAAAGATGAAGGATCTAGGAAGCTTCACTATATTGGTGTCTATAGGAGGGCAAAAGATAAGCCAAGCACTTAGTGATCTAGGGGTGAGCATCAACCTCATGCTCCTGTCCATCTTCAGGAAGTTCGAAATGGGTGAAGTGTGACCCACGACGGTGACTCTACAGCTAGCTGACCGATCCATATCATGAAGGGAAAATCAAAGATGTATTGGTACAAGTACAAATTTATATTCCATGCCGACTTCATTATCTTTGATTATGATACGTATAAAAAGTTTCCATCGTCACAGAAAGGCCATCTTTAGCTATTGGAAGAGCACTAACGGACGTACACAAAGGAGATGTGACAATTCAAGTGCAAGGCCAGGAATGAAGTTTTCGGTATAAGATTCCATGAAACATCCTACTGAAACAAAATAATGTTCAGTGCTGAGAATTTTAAATGAGGGTTTAATGGAGGAATTGAGTGTAGAAGCAATGTAGAAGCATTTTGACGATGCTGATGCTAAACACATGTTAAGGAAAAATTGAAAGTCAGAAAGCCATATATCTGGACAGTACACTCAGAGGTGAGTAGTTAGTAAAAATAGAATATGAACTGTTGGAGTTGGCAACATGAGATAAGCCATTGAAGTCATCCACAAAGGAGCCAGAAGTGCTAGAGCTCAAGGCATTTCCACAACATTTGAAATACGCATACATAGGCTCAATAGAGACTCTGCCTATCATAATTGCTGCTGATTTACATGAAGAAAATGAAAAGAGACTACGAAATGTGCTGAAGGATCATCAAAAAGCAATTGGCTGGACTATTACTGATATCAGAGGTATAAGCCTCAACTTCTGTATGCACAAAATTGTAATAGAAGAGGCCAGGAGGAATCCAATAGAACTTCAACAATGATTAAACCCTACGATGAAGGAGGTATTGAAGAAAGAAATCATCAAATGGTTGGACGCATGGATTATTTACCCCATTCCTGACAGTGAGTGGGTGAGTCGTCTGCAATGCATGCCCAAGAAAGGGGACATGACTGTTGTTGAAAATTCAAAAAATGAGCGGATCCCTACAAAAATAGTAGTGGATGGAGGATCTGCATGGATTACAGGAAGCTCAATGAAGTAAAAAAAAAAGACCATTTCCCCCTCCCATTCATTGATCAGATGTTGGACTGACTGGCGGGGTAAGAATATTACTGTTTACAAGACGGCAATAGCGGGTATAATTAGATCACAATAGCACCTCAAGACCAGTAGACTACAACGTTCACCTGTCCATACGAGACATTTGCTTCCAAGACGATGTCATTTGGGCTTTGCAATGCTCAAGCAACTTTTCGACAATGTATGATGGCAATATTTTCGGATCTGGTAGAATCAGTAGTGGAAGTATTCATGGTCGACTTCTCAGTATTCGGAAAATCATTCACCGATTGTCTGAAGAATCTGAAAAAGTCCGACAAAGATACGAACATACAAATCTAGTCTTAAATTGGGAAAAATATCATTTCATAGTACAAAAAGATATCATGCTGGGACATCAAGTCTCCAAGAAGGGTATCGAGGTCGACAAAGCAAAAATTGAAGCAATTGAGAAGCTGCCCCCAACAGTGAATGTAAAGGGCATTCACAGCTTTTTGGGGTATGCTGGTTTTTATAGAAGATGAAGGGAACGTGAATCCCGAAGCGGAAGCAGTAGAACGCGTTCTTGAATTTCTTTTGAAATTTAAAACACATAAAAATATAAAACAGGGAAGAATGTTGGATTTTACCTTTGAAGATTCTTTTTCGTGTAATCGTAATGAGACAACACTACTTGACCTTCCTCATTACGTCTCTCGGTTGAGAATCTGGATTGTGAGATCCAATTGCAACGGATACCTTTAGGGTTCAGTTGATTGTTATTTTTATAGAGAGGAAAAATTCTAAGACAATATCTTATCCTTTTGGATATAGGATATTTTCTCCTGAATCTAGGAGAAATCCCAAGACCATCACGATATCTTATTACTTTTAATTAATAATAAACAAATTAATTAAATTAATTAATAATTAATTAATTTAATTAATCATTATTAATCTAATTAATTTAATAAACTTAATAAATAATTATAATTAATAATTATTTGTCTAATTAATAATTAATTAATTCAAATCCAAATATTAAATAAATAAATAAATAATTTATTAATTAACAATTAATTATTTAACTTTTAATTAAATATCACATATTTAATTAAAACTATATATTTGAATCATATTCATATGCATCTCTCTTGTATAAGCTATAGTTCTAATATGAATCCAATTCATATTAATTATTTGAATCCTATTCAAATATTTATCTCATAACATATAATTTATTTCTTAATGAAATTCAAACTAAATTATATATATAATGTACATAATATGCATTATATACCTTCCCTGATATATAATTTGAACATTTCAAATCTCTCAAAATCTCGATCCTCGTTTTACCCGTTGTGAGCTAGCAAGGAGATCTAATGGAGCTTTTGAATAGAAGCTTCAACGATACGAGATTAATCAGTCAGACTCATTAACCGAGTTAATCAACATTCATTAATTGCGGGTTACTCCACTAAAGACCCGCAGTTGCACTCTTCTCACTGTAGAATATTTTCGTGTCCACAGATGTACGACTATTAATGGCAAGTCAATCCTTCACGAGTGCTCGTAACCCTAGCTAGGTCAAATTACCATTTACCTCTAAGTTACATCTTGCGCCTTAAATACCACTACTCCTATAATGAATAACTCGGTTATAGTCCGACCAAAAACCAGAAGTTCCTCTCGGGCCAGAGAGAGGGTGGTGCCCCTTGTTCAAGTCTCGGAGTTAGCATGTAAGGGAACGCTCATATACTAACTTAAAGTCGGGAAGGAGTAAATACCATCTTGCGTAGTTATTTGCCCAACTCTCCACCCGATCTCGTCCCCAAAATAGTAGGATTATTGAGTCGGCAACTCCGGCCACTCTCACCCATACAAATCAAATGACGATTTCTTATAGGCAATAGTTCATAACTCGCTCAGGATTAAGATCGAGTTACATGGTCATCTTATAAGATAACAACTTATTGACTAACGTTGTTAGAGCTAATGATTAATTATTTACGGTCCAGTATTATACAAACTCATTATATAGGATAGCCCCACTCACATGTCTCTACTTGAACGACCAGGATAAAGACGTTTGTAACTATTACAAAGTGGGCCGTATCCATAGTGTTACCAGGATAAGGTACCCAACCTTATCCATGTACTATAGACCATATAGACCATTTAGGTTATTACTGGAACATTATCCACTTGTATATCCAATATATATTATATATCAAAATATACACTGTATGTAAAAAGTATACACTTTATATCAAATATATACACTGTATATTAAATATATACTGTATATCAAATATATACTATTCTAGTTACATTAAATAACATTGGATCTTAGTTTATTAGAACACAAGTAATGAAAGAAATAATAAGATAATCATTTATTGAATAAATAATTTGTTCATAAATTACAAGTGCACGAGCTAAAGGCACCAAACCCAACAGAAGATTCATCAAGGCCTTCTCTAGAATCTCTAAACCTCTTTGCTCTTAACTTGAAGCCGATAAAGATTTTAATTTTACATCTGATTGTTCTCAAGTTTTCAATACACTGAAATATGCTTTGACTCATGCGCCCATCATTATAACACCCGATTGGACTCTGCCATTTGAATTAATGTGTGATGCAAGTGATTACGCGGTGGGAGTAATCCTAGCTCAACGGAAAGCGAAGATGCTACACCCAATTTACTATACTAGCAAAACTCTCATTGAAGCACAAGTTAATTACACTACAACAGAGAAAGAGTTATTAGCAGTAGTTTTTGCTAACGACAAAGGCTGGAGAAGCTGGTTTTTACTCTTAATTGGGAACCTGTCAGACCTTAAGAGCGCTCTCTCACAAAATGGGTTACCTCCTCCTTTTCCCCATTCTATCTCTCCCCTCCCGCATGAATTAAACCTCATTTTCGAGGGAGATTCCATACAGTATTTCAAGAACAGTGACATTCTAGTTGGATTGATGTGTTGGTAAATAGAGTTGATATTATATTTCCATCTTACTGACTTTTGTTGGCCACTTTTATCAGTTTGTTAGCTCTTGTATGATTCAGAAAGGTATACATGTAGTGTAAACAACTCTGTTGGTGTGGTTAGCTACTTTTCTTTAGTAGACTTGTGGATGCTTAGGAATAAGTTCCTCTAACAATGCTTATAAATTGCTCTTTATACTTCGGTATTTAGAATTGGGAATTGTAAATACTAATTTTTTGATGTCTTAGAATGAAACTATGTTGGTTTCAGCATCATCCGCGATTTTATGCTGGAGCGTAATCTATGAGTGAATCAAAGCTTTAAGTGTTGGGTTTTATGCCCTAAACTCGTGGTTTGTAAACATAAAACAAATATTCATTCAATAAAGTTGTTATTGATGTTTCTCTTAGAATTGCATTAACACAAATCCAATAAACTAACATCTGAGGTTATGTCATGTAACTGGAACAGTATATAAGAGATATAGAGTATATATTTAATATACAGTATATATATTTGATATACCGTGTATATATATACAGTATATATTCGATACACAGATGGATAATGTTGCAGTAGTAACCTAAAGGGTCTATAGTATATGGATAAGGTTGGGTACCTTATCCTGGTAATACTATGGATACGGTCCACTTTGTAATAGTTATAAATGACTTGATCCAGGTTGTTCGTGTGGAGACATGCGAGTGGGGTTATCCTATACAATGAGTTTGTATAAGACCGGACTACGAAATAATTAATCTTTAGCTATAACACCGTTAGCTAATAGATTAATATTCCAATAGAATGATCGGGTAACTCGATCTGAATCCTAAGTGAGTTATGGACTCCTACCTATTAGGCTAATCCTTTGATTTATATGGGTAAGAGTACACCGAGTCGTCGACTAAATATTCCTACCATTTTAGGGACGAGATCGAGTGGGGAGCTGGGAACATAACTACACAAGATGGAATTCACTCCTTCCCGACTTTAGGATAAGTAGATGAGCATTCTCTTAAGTGCTGACTTCAGGACTTGAACAAGGGGCCCCACCTTCTCACTGCCCCGAGAGGGACTTCCAGTTATTGGTTGGACCATAACCAGGTTGTTCATTAGAGGATCAACGGTACTTAAGGTACAAGATGTAACACAGGGGTAAAACGATAATTTGATCCAACTGGGGAGGTTTTTCCACTTGGTGGGAAGTGGGGAAGTGAGTGGGGAAGCGGTGACTTCCCCTCACTCCTCCTTCACTATAAAAGGGAGGTTCTCCCATTTCTTTTCGGTCCCCCGAATGTCGGTTGGTTGAGTTTTCAAAACTCAAACGAGAAAATCTCTGTCTCGATTTCTCAATTTCCCTTTCAATTATAAGACGATTCCCACAAACCGAGTTCTTAATATGTAGAGGATAGCGAGGAAGACTTTTTGGTGGCGTTGGTGTCTACATTGAAGAGGTGTCTTAAAAGGTATGTATCACTAACTTCCTTTTACTCATGCTTATGTCTTTTCTTTGTTGTAATTCAAAACAAGATCGAAGCACACGCGTTCGCGTTCTTCCACTATGGGATCTGATCCCTTCAATTGGTATCAGAGCCTAGGCTCTGATTTTGATATTGTTCTGAATTACGAAGAAAAGAATGTTGGGTGTTTTGATACATTTGATGTATGTGGTTTGCAAATAGTTGTTTTCGGTTTATGGCTTTAGATTTACAGTTTTTTTGTTGATTCTATCAATGTAAGGGCCCGTTAGTTTGGCTATTTAATTTTGTAAATCGAGTCTGTAAGTCCATGTTGTTCGTGGCAAGGAGTTGCTGTGAAAGAGTACCAGAGAAGTGAAGAAAAACTGGAGGAACTGGGCAGACAGCGCCTCTGCGCTAGTGGCGGCGCCTACGCGCTGAGAAGCGGTGTCTATGCGCTACCAGAGCTGCAGAAACCCGAGAGCTCGGGCCTGCAGCAATGGGGCAGCGCCTCGGTGCTGGGTCCGGGCGCCTAGGCGTTGGGCTCAGGCGCCTAGGCATCGGGTTTAAATATATATATATTTAATTTTTTAATATTTAATTTTTTGTTTTTGTTTCATTTCTTATTAGAAGCCAAAACCCGGTCTATTTTGCTATTTAATTATTATGCATTTTGAATGTATACTTAATTAGTTATATATGTTGCATAAAGTATGTCATATAGTTTAAAATCTCACCGTAGGTCTAGCATGTTCATGTATCATATGTATATAATAGTTATAATGTATGATAGCATGTTTTATTTTCATAATTAGTTAATATAAGTGTTGTATTAATTATATGAAAATAAAGTTGCATTGAGCATGACATTACTTTAGTAAATATAAACGTTATATTTATGTATGTCGTCGATGCATTATTATAATTTTAATTTCTATAAATTTATAAGTGTTATAAGTTTGGTGAATAGAAATTAAAGTCTATATTCAAGAGTTGCATGAAAACCCTAGGTCACTAATAATTAATTTTAAATGGGTTTGAAATTAATTAGACCTTAGTTTATATACTTTTTATTTTGGTGTTAAATAGGTTTAAAATGACGAAATGAAAGGTTAATATAAGATATTGCTTATAAGGGAAACCCTGTCTAAGGAAGGTTCTATCTAGGTTGAGGTACTTAAGCTAATCGTGAGGGAACATCTCTACTTGGGAACCTACCTGGAGTTTTAATTAGTCAATATTCTATAGCATGCAATAATTTGGTTAGTTCGTTAAAGTGTTTGATGAACCAAAACATTAAACGTTAAATAGACCAATATAAAAGTTATATTGGGTAAACTGATAAACTTAGATAATATTATTTAGTCGGATTTTACCTAAGTAATAACCCTAAGTTGTAAAATACTAAGTGGGAAGATTACGTGTATATATAAAATATACCAAGTCTATGAGATATATGTGTGGTATATATATACATTCTTTCCCTCACGTTCTTCATATAAGTTGACACCGTGAGTTCCATGCTCGACCTCGTGTCGCCCTGGGCTCGGCCTCCCTACAGAAGGTGTTTACATGGTTCAATACCAAGGTGAATGGAGAAAGTATTTATAGTAAGTGGGAGAAAGACGTGTGACAACACATCCTACGGTCTCCATTGGTTTGTAATGTGAGGTTTCATACACAACCTGCATGTCGTCCTGGAGCGACCACCCCTACGGAGGGTCTGTTGTATGGAATCAAAATCAGGGCGAACTCTAGAAATGGATAAGGTCTCTTAAATTTTACACCAATATTTGTCCTTCCCGACTTATTGGAGCGAACCTCTAGGGTCTGAAAATGGTGGGTCACACTTACGAGAAGTTGTTAAGTTAGTTAATAACTTCTTGACCAAACAAACAGTGACTAACTATTATAGGAATAAGAGTTGTTCTGGTGTAATATTTAGTTGAGAATGTCTCAATTCAGTGAAGGAGTAGCTGACTGCCCCACGGTTGTTGTTACTCTAAATCACCGAAGCCTCGTCGTAAAAATAATCTTGATTGATAGGGTGCATTATTACTTTTTGCTAAAACTGATTGGGTTTTAATGGCTAGTGCAAGTGTCTAATATAGATTGGTTTGTATGTCAGCACGTCTACTTTCGTTATTGCCCTGCTTACTGTCGAAAAATTTAACGGTAAAAATTACACACAATGGAAAACGAACCTTAATACGATACTCGTGGTAGATGATCTTAGGTTCGTCTTAGCTGAAGAGTGTCCTCAGGCTCCCACGTCTAATGTAGCCCGAGCCAGTTGAGATGCCTATGACACATGGATCAAGGCCAAGGTCTACGTCTTGGTCTTGGCAAGCATATCTGATGTGTTGGCCAAGAAGCATAAGAGCATGGTCACTGCAAGGGAGATCATGGACTTGTTGCGGGACATGTTTGGACAGTCGTCCATCTACCTCGGTCAGATCAAAGGGTCTTTATCGGCTTACCTAATTGATTCTCAACTTTTATCTTGTACTCCCTAAGCTTTTCAAGGGCTTCAGACTTATGTCGCATTAGGTAGAGATATTCATACCTCGGAAATCATCTATGAAAGAGATGAGGTATTCATACCCTCCTATGGCTTTAACATTCATCGGACCACAGAGGTCTTAATGTATAAGCTCTAAGGGCTCTTTGGCTTTGTAACATTTTCCAGTAAAAGGTCTTTTAGTCATCTTACCTTAAAGACAAAATTCACATGGTGGTAATGAGTCATCTTCTAACTTGCTTAGAAGTCCACTCTTAACCAATCTCTCAATCCTATTGAGATTTATGTGACCTAATCTTAAATGCCAAAGATAAGTATTTTTTTAGGAGAGGTTCTTTTCCTTTTTAGGTTGAGTTTTCGCATTTTTTTAAAAACTATGTATTTAAAATTGATTTAGTTATGGCTAGTCCTAACACATATACGTTGTGTTCAAGCTTTGCAGAACAAATATTAACAATATTTCGTGAATGAACACTTCATTTAGAGAGAAAGAAATAGCATAACGTTGTTCTAATAAACAATAAATTGAAATTAAGTTTCTCTTTATTTTGGGAACTACATACACAATATCTAATAATATATATGAATTCTTGTCTAAAAACAACATTAAGTCGTCCACTACGACTGCCGAGACGACATCTGCTATACCGACCTTGAGAGTCATCTCCCAGCTTCAAGCTGCCTCTAAGAACTAATTCCCTCAAATGAAGAACAAACGTGGTTAGCGGCCCAGGAATCAAGTATCAAGGCAAAATCATCATTCTCTACTAAGCAAGTTTCAAATACAAGTAAATTATATTTATCTTATTTGGCTTTCTTCTTTTTGGCAAGTTAGTCGAGGGGTTTCTCATACAGTGCCCATCCACGTTGCAATGGAAACACTTTCCTTTACTGTAACTTTGGTCTTGCCCTTCTTGGCAGTAGTAGAGTCAACTTTAGGTCCCTTACCACTAGTCTTCTTCTACTTGAAAGTCTTACTCCCAAAAGTAGAAGGTACAGACTTGGTTCTTGAGGTCGAACCACGATGGAACCATTTTTCGGTGGCAATGTTGGTCTTCCCTTCTTGTCCCATATTTTTCATAAGAGACTGAAAAAGCTATAACTCATTTAAGAGTGTGGTAAGGTTGTACTCTATCTTATTCATAACTGCATTCTTGTGGAACTGTAGGAAACTCTTCAGAAGAGATTCCAAGATAATGCTGAAATGACTCCCCTCGTCTATGACAGTCCTGTTCATCTCAGCCACATGGAACATCATATTGAGAACGTGTTATTGCACTGATGTTCTCATTTTCATGCGGCCGTTGAATATGACCTTGAGAGCATCATGTCGGGCTTGAGTTGACGGTTGTCCAAACATGTCCTACAACAAATCCATGATCTCTCTTGCAGTGACTATGTTCTCATGGCTCACATCAGATATGCTTGTAAAGAAGTAGACCCTGGCCTTGTCAATTGACCTTGGTCCACCTGTCATAGGCATCTCAACCTGCTCAGGATGCATTGGTTGCAAAAGCCTGAGGACACTCATCAATCAAGATGAACCTTAGATCATCTATCACGAGAATTGTATTAAAGTTCATTTCCATGGTTTGTAGTTTTCATCATTAAGTTTTTCGGTGGCAATCAAAACGATAATTGAAATAAACATGCTGAAATACAAACAAATCTATATTAGACATTTGCACTACCCATTAAAACCAATCAATTTTAGCAAAAAGTAATAAATCACTCTAACAATCAAACTTATTTTTGCAATGATGCTTCAGTGATTTAGAACAACAACTATCGTGGAGCAGTCAGGTACTTCTTCATTGAATTGAGACATTCTTAACTAAATATTACACCAGAATGACTCGTATTCCTATAACAACTAGTCACTCTTTGTTTTATCAAGAAATTATTAACTAACTTAACAATTTCTCGCAAGTGTAACCTACCATTTTCAGACCCCAAAGGTCCGCCCCAATAAGCCAGCCGTAGGAAAAGACAATATTGGTGCAAAACTTTAGAGACCTTATCCATTTCTGAAGTTCATCCTAATTTTGATTCTATACAACAAACCCTCCGTAAGGGTGGCCGCTCCAGGATGACACGAAGGTCGTGTATGAAACCTCACGATGCAAACAAATGGAAGAGATCCTAGGATGTGTTTTCACATGTCCTTCTCCTACTTACTATGAATAATTTTTCCATTCACCTTCGTATTGAGTCATGCAAACACCTTCCATTGGGAGGTCGCACCTAGGGCGACACGAGGCCGAGCATGGAACTCAGGGTGTAAACTTATATGGAGAACGTGAGGGAGAGAATATATATATACCACATATATCATATACTTGGTATATTTTATATATATACCTAATCCTCCCACTTAATATTTTAAAACTAGGGTTTATTACTTGGGTAAAATCCGGCTAAATGAAATTATATATATATATACACACCACATATATCTTATATACTTGGTATATTTTATATATATACCTAATCCTCCTAGTTAATATTTTAAAACTAAGATTTATTACTTCGGTAAAATCTAGCTAAACGAAATTATCTAAGTTTCTTAGTTTGCACTATATAACTTTTATATTGGATTTATTTAACACTGATGTTTTAGTTCATTAAACACTTTACCACATTATTGCATGCTATAAAATATTGACTAATTCAACTTCCAGGTCGATTCCCAAGTACAGGTGTTCCCTTACGGTCAGCTTAAGTACCTCAACCTTAGATAAAATCTTCCTAAGACAGAGTTCCCTTATGAAGGGATGTGAATCCCGGAGCGGAAACGGACTTTCGTTGCTGATTTTCGAGATACAAAATCGAATTTTACAGAGGGAAATTCAATACCTTTGAAGAACGTTTCTTCAACAAAATTCTGACAAACACCACCACCGAGCCTTCCTCACTATCCTCTGGGTATGATATCGTTCTTGTGGGAGAAATTCTTTGGAACAAGAGGGAAAGTTTCATAGAGAGATTGCACGAGAGAGTCCTTCTTGGAAGTTCTGTTCTGTGTGTTTTGTAACTTTTGCAGAACTGCGAAAAACAAAAGCAGTGACGTGGGGTAACTCCCCACGTCACACTAACCTCCCACTCCCCTGCAATTTTGCAGGGGAGTTTAATATTATTAATATTAATAATATATATATATTTATATAAATAATTAATATATATATAATAATTAAAATATAATATTAATTTATTAATTAATCATATTAATTAATAAATAATTATTAATTATTAATCCAATTAATAACTAATATATATATATATATAAATCAAATAAATAATTAACACTTAATTATTTATCACAAAAATAGAATCATATTCTATAACATTTTTCTCGTATAACCTATAGTTCTAATGTACATCTTATGCACATTATTTTTAACCTATAGTTTTAATATGAATCTCATTCATATTAATTTTATTTGAATCTCATTCAAATAATTTCTCTCATAATATATAGTTTTAATTTACAATTAACTATATATATTATAATGTATCAATATACATATAATCCCTTAAGTAATTTGAACAATTCAAATTCTTCCAAAAATTTGATCCTCGTTTTACCCGTTATGAGCTAGCAAAGGGACCTAATGGACCTACAGATCCGAAGCTCCAACGATGCAAGATTAATCGGTCAAACTCATTGACCGAGTTAATCAAGATTCGTTAACTACGGGTCATTCCACTAAATACCCGCAGTTGCACTCTTCTCACTGCAGAATGTTTTTGTGTCCATGGATATACGACCATTAATGACGAGTCAATCCTTCACGAGTGCTCGTAACTCAAGTTGGGTCAAATTACCGTTTTATTCGTGAGTTACATCTTACTCCTTAAACACCACTGCTCCTCTAATGAACAACCCGGTTATGGTCYAACCAATAACCRRAAGTCCCTCTCGGCCAATGAGAGGGTGGGGCCCCTTATTCAAGTCCCGGAGTCAGCATTTAAGGGAACACTCATCTACTCCCCTAAAGTCGGGGAGGAGTGAATTCCATCTTGTGAAGTTATGTTCCCAGCTCCACACTCGGTCTCATCCCCAAAATGGTAGGAATGTTGAGTCGGCTACTCGGGCCACTTTCACCCATATAGATCAAAGGACGAGCCCTCACGGGCAGGGGTCCATAACTCACTCAGGATTGAGAATGAGTTCCCTAGTCATCCTAAGAAATGGCAATCTATTAGTTAACGGTGTTACATCTAAAGATTGCCGATTTCGTGGTCCGGTCTTATACAAACTCATTGTATAGGATACCCCCACTCGCATGTCTCCACACGAACGACCTGGATCGAGTCGTCTGTAACCTTTACAGAGCGGGCCGTATCCATAGTGTTGTCAGGATAAGGTACCCAACCTTATCCATATACTATAGACCCTTTAGGTTATTCACGGGACATCATCCATTCATATATCAGGGGTATATCAAATATATACCCCGTATATCAACTATATACCCAGTATATATACTGTCCCGATTACATCAAAAATAACCTTGGATGTTTAGTTTATTGGATTTTGGACAATGCAAAGCTATAATTCAACAACAAATTTATTGAATAAAACTTTATTAAATAGACATTTGTTTTTACAAAATACAAACTACGAGTTTAGGGCAACACACCCAACACCTTATAGGCAATATTTTATATTAATCTTTTATTTTGTCATTTGAAAGCTATTTAAAACCAATACAAAAGATTAATTCTAATCGTATTAAAAACTTATCATAAGGTCTAATTAATTTTAACCCCTTTAAAACCAATTACATAAGGACCCTATATTTGCATAAAATTCTTTATTATAGATTTTAATTTCTATTAACTTTATAACCTTTATAAATTAAAGAAATTTAACCTATAAACGGACAACCATGACATACATAAATATAACAATTATATTTACTAAAGTAATGTCATGCTCAAATGCATTTCAATTTTCATTGAATTAATATAACAATTATATTAACTACTCATGAAAATATAAAATCATGCAAACATATATTATAACACTTATATACGTATGATGCATGTAACCTATGGTGGGATTTTGAACTATATGGCATACTTTATGCAACATATATAAATAATTAAACATACATTCATAATTCATAACAATTAAATAGCAAAATAGATTGATTTTTGGTATCCTATAACAAATAAAAATAATAATAATAAAACTCCCCCTACACCTAGGCGTTGCCCCTCTACAGTAGCCTCGGGTCCTCTCGGGTGTTGGCAACAAACTTGCAGCGCCTAGGTGCCACTGACCTATAGGCACTAGGCACAGTGCCTAGGTGCCACTGTATAACACCTAGGCATTGCCCTCTCGGGTTGCACGAGCAATTCTGGTTTGCTTCCTTTTTTCGATACTATTTCACAGAAACTCGTTGCCACGAACGACACGGACTTACAAACTCAATTTACAAAATTAAACACACAGAGCAACAGGCCCTTACATTGACCAAATGATCTGAAAAATTGTAAAATCTAATGCCAAAATCCAAAAACATATATTTAACAAACTCATACATCAAATGTAGAGTAAAATACCCACCATTCTTTTCTTTGTAATTCAAAATAGGATTGAAAGAATAAATTGGCTCTGACACAACTTGAAAGGATCGAATCCAACAACGCAAGTGCATGAATGTTTGGGCTTCGATTTCGTTTTAGGAAAAACTACAAAGAAAAACAAATAGGCAACAAAAGAAAAGATACACTACCTTTGAAGATCATTCCTCAACGATAGCACCAACACCACCAAAACAGCCTGCCCCGCTATTCTCTTGGAAAGGACTGATTTGTAGGAACCATCTTTGAAAAGTGAAGGAATTTGGTTTTGGTGAGAGATATTTTTTAGAGATAGTGTTCAACTGTAACGCCCCGCGTTACTCAGGTTAGCTTGCCTCGAGTTCCGAGAAATTTTTATAACAAAATAGATTTTATTTATTTATTTATTTCAATTTATTTTGTTTGATTCATCAATTATCTTTATTTAATTTAAGTGTGGCATCTCGACTATTGTGTATTGCTACAGAATTAGTGGTGAGTTAGTCGCGTGTAGTTATTTATCAAATTATGATTTAGTACGGATTCCGCTATGTGACACTTGTTTTGGGCCATTGGGCCAATTACGAAATTATATTATTGGCTTGTTTTAACAAGGAGGGGTTGGGTAAGTGGGCCTTAAACAA